>BQKN01000091.1:61715-73146 GCA_022839385.1 Asparagus kiusianus
TCTCGTTTAGCAAACTAGATGGAATATTCCATCTAGTTTGATCTAAACTAGACGGATCAAACTAGACGAAAAATTTCGGCCTAGTTTGATACAATCTAGACGGAAAAAAATTCTGTCTAGATTGTTCCGTCTAGATTGGTCATTTTTCTACTAGTGTGATCTGAACAAAGGGTTCTCTATCAGGTCTTGTTATAACGGTTTATATTCAGATCTTATATTGAGCTTCCCTCTCAAGCTAATTTGGAGCAGAATTGCACCCTTTTTCCTAAGGTGGGTGTGGGAGGGGTCAAGTCTGACCCGGACCTAGGCAAGTCAGTGTAGATATGACAAGACAAGAGATCATAGTCTCAGGCCTAGCCATGAATCCAGCCCAATCCATGACCCGCATAGGTTTAAACCTGATAGGACTAGGCTCATGTCGGTTTGGGTCACGGGCTGGCCCATGGGTTTGTTATTTTTTAAGGAAAAGTTACCTGGAGTAAGCTGGATTTATAAATCAATGCAACAAACCCCTTTTGAAAAAGTCAAAAGTCTCAAAAATCTCAAAGCCTAAAGAAATGTTCATGTACCCCCTAAACGAGTTTACAGCTCACCTTCATTTGTTTTCTTCTTTTCTTACCCTTCTCTGTCCACGTCTTCTCTTTCTTCTTCTTTTAACTTCTTCTTCCCCCACCCAAAATAAATGTAACTAGTGAGTGTAATCTTAATGATCTCCCCCCCACCCCACCAGCACCACCCGTCTTCGAAACTCCCTCCGACACCTCATCCCTTCCTTCAACCTCCCACTCATCCTCACCCCCTCCTCTCTGTGGTCTCCCCTAATCGATCCCTTCAAATACTTTTTTTTGCCTCCTTTTGTGTTGATAATTATGTGACTATTGTTTGTGACTTTTGTAGAGTTGAGAATAGCAGTGGACACTAAGAAATATATTATTATTATTTTTCTAGTAGTACAATTCTCTATACTCTCCAATATAAACACTCTCTCTATTACAAACTACTGCACTCTTTTACAACCACTCACTTTTTTTTCCTTTATTTCTCTCTTTGTTTTCCTTTGCTATTTGAATGCCTTACAAATCAAACTTAGGGGGGGGGTATATACTATTTATTTCTCTTTGTTATGAGGTAGGTATATAATATTAAGGGGTTGTTAATTACTGTTGTAATGGTGACTGAGTTAGGTGGGGATAGCTGCTGACTTCAACACTCCCCCTCAGCAGCGACTTCTCTATCCACGAGTCAAAGCTGACTTCGAAATTCTGTAAACTTTGAAGTACTCAGTGCTTTGGTGAATATATCAGTTATTTGTTTGTTTTTCCCAATTAGCTTCATTACGATCTTTTCCTGAAGAACTTTCTCTCAAAGAAAGTGATGATGTACTTTGATTTGTTTTGTCCTAGCATGAAAAATTAGATTATTTGCCAATCATATTGCAGACTAATTATCACAATGTAAAGCTACCAAGTAGTTTGTGGATTGATATAGATCTCTCATTAACTAAAAAAGTCATGTGCTTTCTTGAGCTACCATAATTGTTGATCTGTACTCCGCCTCTTTAGTTGACAGTGACACTGTTGACTCTCTTTTGCTACACCAAGATATAGCCACTGAACCGAGACTAAACACATATCCAGTAGTAGACCTTCGAGTATCATGATCTTCAGCATAGTCAGCATCACAATAGCCATAGACCTCACATTCTCCTCCTTTCTTATACATGAGACCATAGTTAATTGTACCATCGATGTACCTTAGGATCCTTCGGATTGCTTCTAAGTGAGGCTTCTTTGGCTTATGCATGTATCGACTCATCACACCAACCGCAAATAAAATATCCGGTCTTGTCATCGTGAGATAGATCAAGCTTCCAACTAGTTATCGATATATAGTTGGATCTTCCAAATCTTTTTCTTCATGTGCATACAGTCTTAGATTTGTCTCCATCGGTGTTGAGATTGACTTGCAGTTGAACATCTCGTACTTGAGCAGCATGTCCTTCGCATATTTTTCTTAGCAAGGGAATAGTTCATCCTTCTTTCGATCGACCTCCAATTTGAGGAAATGTTTGAGCTCCCCAAGCTCTTTTATTTGAAGCCTGACCAAGAGATTTGTCCTCCTTCTCTAGATTTTCTCTTCATCATCTTCAGTTAGGATTAAGTCATCCACATAGACCAACACGGTTGCTAGCCTATGCTAGTCTGTTTGACGAATAAACTAGAATCTGTATGAGCAAAAAAGTATCCACTTTAAATTAAAAACTCACCAATCTTTCCATACCAAGCTCTCGGAGCTTGTTTCAGTTCGTAAATAGTTTTCTTTAGTTTGCAAACAAATCTTTCCTTCTCCTTACTCTCAAATCCGATGGGTTGCTCCATGTAAATCTCTCGATCCACCTCACCATGTAGAAATACATTCTTCACGTCCATCTGCCAAAGCTTCCAACTCTTGCTGGCTGCTAGAGCTAGAAGAACTTGAACTGTTATTACCTTGGTAACTGGATAGAACGTTTCATCATAATCCAGTCCATACTATTGAGAGAATCCTAGAGCCATCAAATGTGCTTTGTATCTCTCAATCGACCCATCAGGTCGAGTCTTGACTTTGTAAACTCATTTGGAGAAGATTGGTTTGACATCTTTGGGCTTTGGCACTAACTCCCAAGTTTGGTTCTGCTATAGAACTTGAATTTCTTCATCCATTGATCATCTCCATTCAGTAATTTCATATGCTTCCTCGAAGCTAGATGACTCATTCACATCTTCCATAATGGTAGCATTAGCATACTTAGGATCGGCTTTCTAGGTCTCATTGATCTTTGAATTTGTTCAGCTGGTTCTTCTTTGATATCCTCTATCTGGCTCGAACGCATTTTGTCACGCCCTGCTTTCTAAAATATCAAGGAATCGGAACGTGAACAAGCCGGCGGCGTATTAGATTAAGGAGAATAAATAAAAATAAATATTTCTCCTCAACCTAATATGCTAAGCGTCTAAAAATAAATACAATGGAAAGGCACAGGTCACCGATCACAGATAGCGAGAATATAATGAACAACACAGAATAAAATAATACATATCATATCACAAATGAATATCATCCGAGACATAAAAATATTCAGGTCAACACGCCCTTATACAAAATTGAACAACTGAAAATTAAAGAAATATAAAATACATCAATCAAGCAGGAATGAAAAGAACTACAAAAGTAAACTGGAATCATCAGAGAATAGGCTTCAACTCCTTCTTCTGCTTCGTCTACAAGACAGTCCTGCTGAGAATCCTCTAGCTCCTGCTGAACCTGTTCTTCCTCTAAGTCTGTTGTACACTAGAGAAAACAGATGTACGTCAGCGTGCATGGCACACGGCAAGACCCCACAAAAGAAAGAACGAACGAAAACCCAAGCAGAAAATGATACGATAACAGAAAAGACAAAGAAAAATGTAACGGGAAATCCAACAAAATCAACCAAGTAACAAGTCGATCATGCAGCAAACGATCAGAATAATCATCCAAGTAATAATGTCATACAACTAGATGAGATTAATACTTAAAAATCCACAACAAGAGACATAGTACGTCGAGCGAAATAATCCAAACAAGAAAACCCTCATGTATATATCATATGTCTCAAATTCAAGATAATTAAATATTAGTCCCGATCTATATATGAAAAGGAATACAACTGACCTACATCTCACAGGAAACCATAATCATCTAAGTGACAAAAACATACTACTAGCCATCCTATCACAACTCACTGGTCCACATTTCAACAAAACTAACAAAGTCCATCATAAAGTACGCAAGCATATTATTCTTGTTTTACATGTTATTTGAATTGGGGAAGAAAAATATTTTGAAGTATATAATCGGGTCCGCGTAAACTTGTTCGGTGGGCGCCTTCAAGTCAAGTATTGGCCCTTTGGCTCATATATATAATACTCAGAATATCACGATAACAGGAAAGCGTTGTGCCCGTTTATATACATGCTATATTCTCCGTTCAATTCCCCTTTATAACCCCACGTTTGTCAAATTAATTAAGCAACTGTACATGAAATCTCGTGCACTAGCCACGGAGTTACCGTGGAACGATTTTTGTAAAACTACAAAAATAACAGTGACCCACAACACGTCCGATCAAGAGTGCATCGTCTAACCAATGCTATAGTAGTAATAATCAAGGAAACCTCATACCGGGATATCGATATCGAGGGAACTCGGGACTCCTCACATCGGGATATCGATGTCGAGTGAGTATAGCCATGTTTTGAAGCACGCTTATAAATCATACTTTTAACAGGAGTCGTCTTCATGTACAGTCTCTCCTACTGGATAAAAACTAGGTGATAAAACAACAAGATTCCATACAGCTATTCATGTCAATCAATCCCACGCAGGTAATAATATATCACATACTAATCTAATTAATTAACTCATAACAGATCTAAAAATTGAAATGCGAGTTAATAAGTAAAGGGATCTTGCACATAATAATTTATGATAAAACTAAGAATTAAAATAAAATAATCGAGGTTCGGGATCTTGCCTACGAATGACATTGGAATGTCTCAGGGCTTCGACGGGCTCACTAGCAGCTAGAAGGTGGCGGTTCTGCAACTGGATGTGCGTTGGTATATTATCGAACAGATGGCGTGCCACGGCACTGAGGTGGGCGAATCTGATCGATCTGGACGACGGATGACGAGGTTGATGTCGTGGAGAGTTCGAGCTGAGCTTGGGCAGTTAGGTGTTGGGCGGCAGCGAAGAGGTGAGGACAGGCGGCAAGGAGAGCTCAAGGCGGCGAAGCTTGGTGGGGCAGAGGGATGGACGATGTGGTTCGATACGGTTAAGGGAGAACAAGGGTAGGGGTGAGCTTAGCCGAGGGGATTAGAGGCGGAGGTGGTGGATCTCAGGGGCGGATCTGACTGCGGTGATTGGGGGGATGATGGCCGGCAGTTAGAGTTCGTCGAATGGGGAAGGAGGTCGGATCGGAGGAGGGAAGGTCGACAGGGAGAGGGGAGCGGCAGTCAGGGCAGCCTGGGGTCGACGGCAGCGAGCAGGGGGTCAGGGAGAGCTGCTGCAGGGGTTGGCGGTGGCTGCTGGGTTTAGGCTCGACAGGACACAACGAGTTGGTCGGTGAAGGGAGGAGGGGTGGGGTCTGGTCGGAGGGTTTCAGAGGGGGAGGAGATGAGGGCAGCAGAGGAGAATGAGAGAGAAGGAGTTAGAGGTGAAGGGGGCTGTGGTTGAGGGGGAAGGACTAGGATGTGGCGGCTTAGAGCAGAGGTCCTGGAGGTCGGTGGGTCGGAGATGGGCAGCCGAGGCACGGTGGCTTGGACCGAGGTGGAGTGCGAGGGAAGAGTGGCGGTGGTATGATCGGAGATGAGAAGAGGGGGTGGCGGCGGGTGTGGTGTTTGGGGAAGAAACGAAGGAGAGAGGGGGAAACAAAATTATATATATATAAAGAGAGAGGAAAATAGGGATTTGAAAAATAATAAAAAATAATATTAATTATGAAAAATTTAAATAATTACATGAAAATTATCTACACGTCAAATCATACAAGTTATAGTATTACAACTGATAATACGCAACAGTAAAAATAATACAAGAAATTACACAATTAAACAAGAATAATTAATAAAAATATAATTACTTATATTTAAAATCAAATAATTATTGGACAATTATATACGCGATATAACGTACCAATAATACTAATACGATAGATAATGTGTAACAGTAAAAATAATACAATAAATTATACAAATAATACGTAAATAATAATATATACAACATATTATACGAAAATATACGTAATAATAATAATACCACGTATTATTCAAAATGATGCGTAATAGTATCGGTAACACAAAGGATAAACTCCAAAAAAATTTACTGCACTAAATAAATTTATAAATATTTAAATTATTTAAATAAATATAAAACTTAGACTTTAAATTATAGAAAATTGTAGAAATTCAAGAAAAATATAATACTCTTTTAAAAATCATAATTAAATATTTTAAAATACTAGAAAATTATTTTAACTAGTATCAAAATTCATGGTCCTTACATTCTATCCCCCTTAAAACAAATTCCGCCCTCAGAATTTAAAATAAAAGTAATGCAGAAAGAATCTAAGGACAGAGATATGGAACAATATCCATAAACAGAGGAGAATGTACAACAAAAACGACACAAGGTAAGATACAAGATGTGACAGCTAAATCGCTATCGAATTTCAGACTCGTAACAAAGCCGAAACAAATACTATGATACAAACATATTTAACTGTGTGAACTTGTTATACAGTACTTGTAAATATATAAGCAATCTAATCAGTATAAAGTATAAGATAAGCAATAATATAGAATCAAAACAAATAGGTACAATATAAATAAACAGTCATATAGAGTGAATCATACAGATAATATACAAGCAATCATAGAAACAAAGTAGAAACATATTAAGTAAGAATAAAAGTCAAGTAAAAAAGTAAATCTAAAGCTAACACAAAAAATAAGTCAAATACAATAGAAACAGACAAAAACATAAACAACATAATAAGAAAAGAAGAAAAAAATCTAAAATACATAACAGTTTAAAAAAACATAATGGCATGGTATAACAGTGGTTAATCAAAAACAAAAAGAAATTTAATTATGAAATACACACTCAATACAGGTTCAAACTAAAGATATTAAAAACACAATGTAAGATATAAAATCAATAAAAACGAGTAAACGAGTGAAAAACGAACATCAACAGGATCATATAACAAAATAGAATGATATACTAATAAGTATAAGGGCTTTTTGTTTTTAGGTCCATTTGTTTACCTAGCTTTATCTTTAAACCCAAGAATTATTAGGTGTATCTTTAAACCCAACTTTTTTTTGTATGTATCTTTAAACCTAATTCCAAAATATAATACTCTCATATGTGGGTTCCCCTATATAAGGAAATTAGGTTTAAAGATAAATATAAAAAGAAAGTTGGGTTTAAAGATACAACTTATAATACTTGGGTTTAAAGATAAAGTTAGATAAATAAATGGACCTAAAAACAAAAGCCCTAAGTATAAATCAAAGATAATAGGAAAAGTAATCATAAAGCAATTAGAATAATAATACATACAAAATAAACACAAATAAAAAAAACATATTTAATTGATGGAATGATGAAAAGTAGTTTGAAACATAGAAAAGATATAAAGACATTCAAGTATAAATAGCTAAACACAATTATTAAAACAATTATACAATCAAATAATCATGTGAAGTAGTATACAAAATTTAGCAGATAAATAATTCATTACACAAATATTGGGAATTTACAAATTATATACACGGAAATTAGAATGCGACAAACAATATAATTATGTAAAAATGAACATCACAATGCAAGTGGAATATTAGAAGGTAATTGATCATAACAAAAAAAGATATGATATACAAAATAATACAAAGCAGATAATCATAGAAGGACAAGGTGATATGACACAACAACATATAAGAAATGAATTATATGTAGTATATCATATCAAAAACAAAATAAATAATTATAGTCGTATATCACAGCAATAATTATCAAAAACACACACTTTATATAAATATTATGACTAAATAAATGAAGCAGACTAACCTGAACAAAGAACAAAATAACAAGTAAGTATTATAATGGATAAGAAACTGTATATAGAAAATAAGTAAGCAAAATATAAACAAAACTAAAAAAGATGAAATGATTGATAAATCAAATCAAACAATGATGATACATGTAATTGAAAGTAAAGAATAAAATGAAATATACCAAATGAAACTATTTTATACATAATAAAACACGCTATAAAGTTAATAATACACTTATAGTATAATATATAATAGTAAACAATAATAATATAAAATGACTGAAATATACTAAAACACGAGAATAACGTAATATTACTAGAAAAGTACAAGATATAAGACAAGGATGCAGAACAAATCAGACAGAAGTACAATAAAGATTATAATAAGATATACAGAACATACATACTCACCATTGAAAATAATATTAAGAAATAAATATAGATAGAAACACATCAATACATATAGACAAACAAACAGATGCAAATCATAATAATAATTAATAACAGAATGAAACGATACACAATAATTACTAGCATACAAACAGTTATAAAACACAAAGTAAATAATACCAAATCATAGTTAGGTTCAAAGAAACACAAATAAAATCAAAGTATAAAATAAAAGATAAAAAAGCAAAAGGGATAAACAAGATTCAGAAACATATGACGCATATAATAAATATAATCATTATGTATAATAAGTGTTAAAAATAAAAACACATACAGAATAATAAGCATATAAAAGCCTGAATACTCATGGTACTAATCATGCTAAAATAAATAAATTATAATGGAAAGAGCCACAAAATATTATATGATAAAATGGACATAAGAGTAAACATGTGATTCAAAATAAACATATTGTATAAAACATAATAAGAAGGAAATAATTATATATGATAAATTAGAAGTATTAGTAATATTCATAAATATAAACAAGATACAACAATAATAATCATCACTATATAAAATCAATTTAGACATAGTAGTATATTATGTAGTAGTCAAAAATCACATAAATACAATCAGCGTAATATACATAAATAAAATGTATAATACCTAAAACATGAACTATGAAAGATAAAGATTTATAAACAAATGAAAACAAACAATATAATACTGTATTTGATACATAAAAATAATATAATAAATAATACAGAATTCAATACAATCAAACGATACACAAGTCAAATCAAAGAAAATATAGTTGTAAAAATAATAACACCTAAAATAGTGACCGGTACGAGGAAAGAGAAGATATACAAAGAGAGGGTCATCACAAAGCAATGAGACAAGAACCATAGAAAACTCTGGAGTCAAAGAGTGATAAGATAGGAATAAAATGAAATTTATCAAGAAAATAGGATAAGAGCTCTAGAATAATCTCACGGATGCAATATGATATGTATCTAAATTGTCTACTATATTCTTATTAGTGAGGACTCAGGACCGTGACCTGCATGGGCCACCACTAAAACTTATCACGCCCCGCTATCGGGGAATCGGAACGTGAACAAGCCCGTGATGTATTAGATTAAGGAGGATAAATAAAAATAAGTATTTCTCCTCAACCTAATACGCTAAGCATCTGGAAATAAATACAATGCAAAGGAACATGACCCCGATCACAGATAGCGAGAATATAATAAAAAACACAGAATAAAATAATACATATCATATCACAAATGAATATCATCCGAGACATAAAATTATTCGGGTCAACACGCCCTTATAAAAAATTGAACAACTAAAAACTGAAAAAAATATGAAATACATCGATCAAGCAGGAATAGAAAGAACTACAAAAGTAAACTGGAATCATCAAAAAGAATAGGCTTCGACTCCTTCTTCATTTGCTCCGTCTACAAGGCAGTCCTGCTGAGAATCCTCTAGCTCCTGCTGAACCTGTTCTTCCTCTAAGTCTGACGTACACCGGAGAAAACAGGTGTACGTCAATGTGCATGGCACACGACAAGACCCCACAAAAGAAAGAACGAACAAAAACGCAAGCAAAAAACGATACGATAGCAGAAAAGACAAAGAAACGTGTAACGGGAAATCTAACAAAATCAACCAAGTAACAAGTCGATCATGCAACAAACGATCAGAATAATCATCCAAGTAATAATATCATACAACTAGATGGAATTAATACTTAAAAATCTACAACAAGAGACGTAGTACGTCGAGCGAAATAATCCAAATAAGGAAACTATCATGTATATACCATATGTCTTAAATTCTAGATAATTAAATATTAATCCCGATCTATATATGAAAAGGAATACAACTGGCCTACATCTCATAGGAAACCATAATCATCCAAGTGACAAAAACATACTACTAGCTATCCTATCACAATTCACCGGTCCACATCTCAACAAAACTAACAAAATCCACCATAAAGCACGTAAGAATATTATTCTTGTTTTACATGTTATTTGAATTGGAGAAGAATATTTTGAAGTATATAATTGGGTACCCGTAAACCTGTCCGGGGGCCGCTTTCAAGTCAAGTATTGGCCCTCTGGCCCATATATATAACACTCACGATATCACGATAACAGGAAAGCGTTGTGCCCGTTTATATACATGCTATATTCTCCATCCAATTCTCCTTTATAACCTCATGTTTGTCAAATTAATTAAGCAACTATACATAAAATATCATGCACTAGCCACGGAGTTACCGTGGAATGACTTCTATAAAACTACAAAAATAACTGTGACCCACAACACGTCCGATCAAGAGTGCATCGTCTAGTCAATGCTATAATAGTAATAATCAAGGAAACCTCATACCGGGATATTGATATCGAGGGAACTCGGGACTCCTTACATCGGGATATCGATGTCGAGTGAGTATAGCCATGTTTTGAAGCACGCTTATAAATCATGCTTTTAACAGGAGTCGTCTTCATGTACAGTCTCTCCTACTGGATAACAACTAGGTGATAAAGCAACAAGATTTCATACAGCTATTCATGTCAAGCAATCACATGCAGGTAATAATATATCACAGACTAATCTAATTAATTAACTCATAATAGATCTAGAAATTGAAATGCGAGTCAATAAGTAAAGGGATCTTACACATAATAATTTATGATAAAACTAAGAATTAAAATAAAATAATCGAGATTCGAGATCTTGCCTACGAATGATGTTGGAATGTCTCGGGGCTTCAACGGGCTCACTAGCAGCTAGAAGGTGGCGGTTCTACAACTGGATGTGCGTTGGCATATGATCGAATAGATGGCGTGCAATGGCACTGAGGTGGGCGAATCTGATTGGATCTGGACGACGGATGATGAGGTTGATGTCATGGGAAGTTTGAGCTGAGCTTGGGTATTTGGGTGTTGGGCGGTAGCGAGGAGGTGAGGACAGGCGGCACGGAGAGCTCAGGGTAGCGAAGCTTGGTGGGGTAGAGGGCTAGATGAGGTGGTTTGGCACGGTTAAGGGAGAACAACGACGGGGGTGAGCTCAGCCGAGGGGACTGGAGGCGAAGGTGGTGGATCTCAAGGGCAGATCTGACGGTGGTGATTGGGGAGATGATGGCCGGCGGTTGGAGTTTATCGAATGGGGAAGGAGGTCATGTCGGAGGAGGGAAGATCGATGGGGAGAGGGCAGCGGCAATCAGGGTGGCCTGGGGTCGGTGGCAGCGAACAGGGGGTCGGGGAGAGCTGCTGCAGGGGTTGGCGGTGGCTGTTGGGTTTGGGCTCGGTGGGATACGACGAGTTGGCTGGCGAAGGGAGGAGGGGTGTGGTCTGGTCGGAGGGTTTCAGAGGGGGA
>BQKN01000091.1:90060-106454 GCA_022839385.1 Asparagus kiusianus
CCCATTTTTTTTTCTTCCTTCCGTTTTTGACTCTTGCTCCCTATCATTTTTTCTTTCTTCCTTTTTTATTCTTTTAAACACTTGCTCCCTTACTTTCGGTGGCTGTCTTTGTTGACAGGAGCAGCCACTAATCTTGACAAACTCCATTCCCTAAGGAAATAACGACGGCAAAATAGAGGCATAATAGATAATTTGTTTAACTCCTTGGTTGTAGAGGTCCGTGGGTAAGTTTTACTGAAAAATGGAAAAAAAAACATACGTACATCTTCCTTTGGTTAACCTTCACATATTAGAAGTATGATGAATGGAGATTGAATTAAAAAAGAAAAGAAATTTGGGAATGGTAATTATCATGAAATATCATTGTCCTCTAAAAAGTTCATGTGCCTAATTAATAATGTGAGAAAAAAAATGAGTTTTATTTTCAATAAAATATAAATGGATGACAATGCCATCCGCCACGTCAAACTTCCACACTTCCGCTTTTAGCTTGTCAAAGAAAATCTTCAAAAGCGAAGAAAAATTATTTTCTTAATAAGATATATATTTTTTTTTACTTTCTATTTACTTTCGAGTTGCTAAACATGTTGCCGCGCCCTCTTCGGCTCACAAACTATTTGTAAAGACAAAAATAAGCATAGAGTGAAAAAAAAATTTGCATCCGACAAAATTCAATATTTTGGCTGCTATGGATTCAAATTCGAATAATCAACCATCTTACGCTCTTCTTCCTCAATAGTATCACTTATTTCACTCCCCCTAGTCTCCGGCAAATAGGCCGCAAACATCCCACAACATCCGATCACCAATCCAAACACTCCAAACGACAAGAATTTTCTCTTCCTCCCTTCCGCCACTAGCAATGGCGCAAAAACTCCACCAAATACAAGAGCCTGCCTAACCATCGAGATCCCAGAGTTCCTCACACAAGTCGGAAACAACTCCACACTATAAATTATCAGCACATTGAGCGCACCAACCGTGCTGAAGAAGGAGACTACCTCAATCCCCATCTGCCATCCTCCGGAGGTCAAGAACACACACGCAACACTGGTCACGCCACTTATCGCTGTTAAGACTAGTATAGAATATCTTCGACTGATTCGGTTGATGAGGAAGAAGGCGAGTAAAGAGGAAGGAAGTTCAGCAAAGGCGTTTAGTGTGGTGCTTAGATACAGATTGGAGCTTAGATTGCCTACATTCAGTGGCATACCGTAGTACATTATACCAACTCCGAAGGCTACTATCATGACCGCGGTTAGCCGCTTGAGTGCCCATTTCTTTTCCAATAGTATCTTCAACGCCGAAAACACATCAACATTCCATTTTTCTTCAGTGATCGATAGATTTGAGAAGCTAGTGTCGATGGTACATCCATTAGATTTAGCGATACGTTTAAGGATGTCCATAGCTTCGTCCTTTCGTCCACGAATGAAAAGCCATCTCGGGGATTCATCTATCACAAAATAAATCAGAATGGTGTAGCATAAAGAAGGAACAAAAGTCCACAGATATATGTTTCTCCAAGATGAGTCCCTGTTGAAATAAGCAATGGCAGGGAGAGACAAGAATCCGGCACCAAAGGCAATGAATCCAATAATACTAATCCGATCACGCCATACTTTTCCAACCATCTCGGTCGACAGAACGAGAGCGCTGGTACCGACGGTCGCCCGTCCAAGCCCACAGATGAACCGGAGGGCCGAATAGACCCACCAATTAGGCGATGCCGCAGACAAGCCGGCTGCTAGAGACATCGTGAGGCAGGAAAAAACGAGCATTTTCTTTCGGCCTAGTCGAGAATCAGCCAGCGTTGCAAGCAAAAGACCGCCGACAAGACATCCGATGAAGTATGAAGATGCAGGCAAACCAATGAGCGATGGTGGAGAGCACTGAAGGCTCCATTCGGAGATGACGGATGCGTGCTTAGGTTGGTCCCACGACCATGAGCCTTCGGGCAAGCCGCACGGGCCAGCAGCAGACGAGCACGATGAATCGTTCTTGTGGGTGCAGTGCCATGACGGACCCATGTCAGTGACTACATTGATGAAGGTTTGTTGTGCGTCGAAAATCCATGCCATCACCACAAGGATTGCCTATATAAGATCGGCTATAAAAATTGTTTGATTCCTTGTAAATGTAATTGAATTATTCAATTTAATTTTAATTGGGGAAAAACAATTACCTGCAGAAGCTGGCAGAAGCCTGTAGAGCCGATGCAGCTCTCAATAACGTCCTCGATGGTCGATGGTTTCTTCGCGAGTAGAGGAGCTTGATCACCCATTTTTTGAGCTCGATCGAGACTGAGATAGAGAAGAAAGGGATCAGTTTATAGGAGGGGTGAGCATAGTTCCGTTAAAACCGAACAAACCGACCAAACCGGCCGAAATTTAACAGTTTGGTTTTTATTAGAGTTCAGTTCTGGTCGGGTTAAAGTTTTTCCAACCCGAACCGACTGAACCGACCGAATTGTATTACTCATTCTAATTACTATTTACATCCGCTTAAACCCGACCCATTATAGTTCATAGAGAGTTACTTCTCTGCAGCTTGATATATTTTTCTCTCATGCGACCTGATAGAGATAAAATACCCCAACAATAGTGTCCTCTCCAATTCTAAGGCTTTTCATTATCTCTAGTTCTCTATCCCTCTCTTTACATATTCACTTCTTCTACTTTTGGACCAATCCACTTTGGAGGTAAGAAACTTAAATCATAATGTTGATTCTAACATTTTCCTGATTTTTCTCCTCGATTGATACACTTTTAGATCAAACTTCTCTTTGGATCAGACATATAATTTTATAGAAAGTATACCTAACATCCAAGTTATTACATATTTTTTATTTACTTTGTCTATCAGATTGAGATCACTTTAATTTTTTATGTAAATTTTCTCTAAAAAAATTTGTGTAATCTTTGGTAGGAATAAGATTTTGATTTCTAAATCTAATATTTAGTAGCATTTAATAGTTTATGAATTTTAATAAATTAAAGTATAAGAGACTTCTTTTTTCGTCAACAGATTAGAGGTGAAATTGAATTTGGACATAACATTTGTACCTAAGTGAAAACCGAGCAAACTGACCCGAACTGAACCGAACCGACTTGAATCGGTTTGCTTCAGTTTGAATGAGAGGCAGTTCGGTTCGGTTTGGCCAAATTTGACCAAAAACCGAATCGACCGACCGATTGCACAACCCTAATTTATAGTAACTTCAAGAGAGTGATTTCTTGGGATTGTTTTGAAAGTGAGAGGGGGGCAGAGGATGAGGGCGCAAAATGAGGAAATTGTTTGTTGGATTTGTGATTGTAATGAGTTGGCGTTGGATGTAACGAAATTAATTAATTATTGTCGATCATCTTGGATGTAATGAAATTTTTTGACCCGAATAATTACTCTAGAAATGGAATCATGTATATCGCAATATTAACCATTTATTTATTTATTTATTTGGATAATACTGCATGTACTAATCTTATGCTGCTTTTGTACTTGAAGAAAAAAAATAGGGAGACCTTGTTGTTGAGAACCTTCAATTTCTGTCTAGCTATCACTATTGTGTTTTTGTTTATGGCTTGAAAGGGGGGAATGGAGGTTAAATTCACAAGTGAACCTTGAATTTCAGAGGTTTTGCACAAATCCTCTAATTTTATGAACCTATACTTCCTCCAAACTAATAAAATTTTACTAGACCATCTTGAACTACTGAATAATCTTGCAAAAGTCGTTTGTCTTGGATATCGGTAAACTATTTATTATTTACTTTTATGATAACACCATAAAGAAGGTTAGTTAACATTATAGACTAATAATTTTGAATTATGACGACCCAAAATTTGGGATGAAAACTTTGCCAAAGGGAGCCGTATATGCCGATCGACTAGAACTTGCCACTGAGCACTACAACTAAAATAATGTGGAATTGGGACTGTGCAAGGTGTTAGGTTATGTACTGAGAAACATTAGAGATTGCCGACGCATGATACAGCTCATTGTTTGCAACTAGTTCATTGACTTAAATTGCATCGTGCTCTTGTCGTCTATATTATACAAGCATGTGTATATGCTCAAAAAACATGTGGATTGATGGCATTCTCTGCCCTCTGGTCATCTTTCTTCACGAGTCTAACCTAACACATTGCAATTTGCTAGCACGCATAAGAGATTACTAGCTACCACGTGTTGTACCATTGGATATTAATTGGTAATTATTTTCAAAATTGATTGAATTGAGAGGTAGTTTTGTAAATAATATGATTTGGATGATACCTTTGCAAATACCCATGATTTAAGGGATATATATATAAACAAAGGGTGGCACTAGGGGCACACTCCCAACCACACTTCCAACCACACCCCCTCTCTCATTTGCTACAGTGCACCGGACCCCACATGAGATTTTAAAATTTTAAAATCTCATGTGAGGTCCAGTGCACTGTAGCAAATGAGAGAGAAAGTGTGGTTGAAAGTATGGTTGGGGGTGTGCCCCTATCATTTTCCATATACAAACAACCTTTTGCCCTATTTGTTGTGCACGCATTTGCTTTTTTTTTAAAGCGGACTTTCATGATTTGGTTCTCTGTTTGCGATTGAGTGGCATGCAATGTTTTCTCCTTGTCAGCACATACTCGTATAGAATCTTCGTAGTATAAGGTCTTTTGCGAGACGAGCTAAGGGTTCTCCTTTTTAAGTGTCCTCTTTTTTTAAATATCATGATCATACTCCCTTTAAAAATATGAGTTCAAGAAAATCTTTTTATGGTTAATATTATCCTTACTTTTTTGAATATTACGTTGTTATCCTAATCTATTGTAATTATCCTATTTTCTTTGAATTGGTAATTAAATGATTTATCATATTCATAATAAGATTTAACATGTTATTGGATAAATAAGATACATTTGATATAATTCAAATCCTTTACTTATTTCAATTTGCAGATAAATCTAAAAAACATGTGCTAGCCAGCACCTAAAAGTTTTTTAACTTTATAAAAAATATCCTCCAAGTTTTTAAAATTGTAAAAACATCCCTACAAATTCAAAATTTATTAAACATCTTGAAAATTATAAATTTTACTTATTTCAATTTAGTAAGAAATCTAAAAAATATATGCTAGAAAGCAACTAAATGTTTTTTAACTTTGTAGAAAATATATTATAAGTTTTAAAAATTACAGAAACACCCCTAAAAATTCAAAATTTATAAAAAACACATTGAATATTTCAAACATATAAACACATTAAAAACCAACAAATAACACATAACCCCCCGAAATTTATGAAATTTACAATAAACACTCTGAACTTTTTACAAATTGTAAATAAAACTCTCAAAATTATAAAATTTATAAAAATCCTGATAATTTCTAACGTAACAGTACATTAAAAATATAGGAATTATAAATATCCCTTACATAATTTATAATTAATAAAACACCCTTAAAGTTTTAAAAATTACAAACAAACCCTCAAAATTCAAATGTTATAAAAAACACCCTGAGAATTTCAAACTCATTAGTAAATTGAAAACATAGGAATTATAAATAGTCTATAAACAATTTATAATCTGTAGAAAAGGTGTATAAGTTTAAAAAATTATAAAAAACCCCTGAAATTCATAATTAAAAAAACACCATGAGAATTTCTAACATATATACACTAAAATGAATATACAAAATTACTAACAACTCCTAGAAAATTAAAAATCTACAAAAAATATCATACTTCCTTTAAAAGTATAAGTTTAGGAAAAACTTTTCATAGTCAAAGTTACCCATAACTTTTTTGAAAAGAACATAACTAATTAAAAATCTATTAAGTTATGAAATTTATAAAAAAACACCCTTAAAGTTTTAAAAATTACAAACAAACCCTCAAAATTCAAATGTTTTAAATTACCCCTCCAAAGTTTGAAATTTTCAATAATTTTTTTGTAATTCCTTAATTTCAATGTAATGTCTAATAGTTTTGTGTATTTGTAAATTAAAAATTTTAGGGTGTTTTTTTAATAATTTTTAAACCTTTTGAGGTTGTTTCTCTTGTAGTTTTCTAAATTTTAATTGTATTTTCAGTGTAATGCATAGATACGTCAATTAATAATGATATTGAAGTGTAGGTCATTCATGAGTTTATTAGGCTATAGTTAAGTACGAACATCACTATTCCAGGCAGTATAGTCTATATATGTAAAAAAAATTTAGATAATATATATAGTGGTTAAAAAGATTTTGTCTTTAATGTACTATATTTTATAAATTATAGTTCATATGAACTCACCATATAATTTTGACTGTAGTCATCATAATTTTAATACGTTTGGTTGATTGAGTGTATATGTATATAGACCATAGATTACTTTACTTTCTAACATGAACTAATATTTGGCGCTTAATAATTTAAATTGTTACTTTTAAGTTTAATATAAAGAGGAGCTCTAATAACATTTATTTATTTACCTACATGATAATACAATCTCAGTTCCTATTTTTATCTTGAGATTTATTCCATACTTACACGTATCAAATTAGTAACTAAAATAATAATTATTTATGCTTAAATTAGGATGATTATAGTTGGTCACTCACTATGGAATATTCATGAAGATATATACCTTACTTTCTATAGCTATCTGCACTGTCCATATATATTTTATAAATTAGTTATTAATTTAACATTTTAAGTACATTTCCTTTGTAGAAAATTCTTCTTTGACTTTTGGATTGTGTAATCACTATATCACTATTCTAGCGTAGAAAGTACCTTACTCTAAATGGCTTCAAGCTAATGTTTGAGTTGAATTGAAGTATATATACTATTACTACTATGTGTATATATTTTTTAAGAAAATCATGTCAACATTTTTTTAACAGAAGAGAATATTCTAAATTCCGATATTATAAAAACTAAATGTAGACAATTGAGTGATTAGCAAAAGAGAACTTACTTCAGAAAAGCGTGAATAATAAGATAAAGAAGAAAGGTAATGATATTGTCAATAATACTACCATTAGCAAACTACAATGTAAAGTTAACCTATTTTATAAAGCCCAACTACTACTATAAGTATTGAGACTTCCATATATATACTTTATAATTTATTAAAAAGAGTTATGTAATCTTATATAATAAAATTGATTTAATGCTAAATAATGATAGCGTTGTAATAATATCGTTATTAGGAAAAATTCTTCATGAACCCGTATGTTCTTTACGATATATAAGTTGTGCACTCTAAATTCTTGTGTCTTTTATAGAGCCAAAAAGTTTGAATACGAGCCTCTAACATTTTTCTTTCACAACAGCAAAATTCACTTAGCAGATGTGGATATTCTAGATAAGTTATATGCCATATATACAATACAATTGGCCTAGGCAAGTAGTTATAATAGTATTTTTCATACACATCGTTTGGTGCAAGATTTGATAAGGACCTTGCATCAAAGAAAAAATAAAATTATATATTTAGAGCACATGATGCAATATATCATAATCTCCCTGTTCTAATTTAGTAAGAAAATAATTCTTTATACTTTTAATTTTACTTATATGGTACAGAGAATGAGCTATAAAATTAAATGAGAATATTAGATATGTAAATATGAGTAAAACTACAACTACAAGTTAATGTGAATATGAGTCAAACCACAACTAAAAGTTTAATGTACATATTACAAGTAAATTCATATGTAAAATTTCTTTGCGAATTGAATGATCACCCATCTTTTGAAGACTTCAATATAAAATAAACAGAGATGTTGTCCTAAATTAATGTATTTATTACTCACAAATAGTAGATCACGTAACCATTGTTAGACCCTAATGCCACTAGGAAAGAACCCTAGAGGGGGGGGGTGAATAGGATTTATGCTAATCTAACCCGATTTAAATGCTAATTAAAACTTATTCAAGAATTATTCTTGCAAGATAGATATACAATATGATATAAGCAAGAATATGTAATATGAACCAAAGGATATATCCTAGCAATGAGATATATGGTGAAATATATGCAAGGATATATAAATAACACAAGGGTAAACAATCTATAAACAAGATAAAAAAGATAGTGGCAATACAAACAATGAGCAATTGACAAAGGCGATATAATGATAAACACAAAAGTAAGTGCGCCAATGCAAACTCAAACAAACGATATGATCACGGAGTTCGGTTCCCACAACCTACGTCTCTGCTTCTCACCTCGAGGAGATCTCCACTATCACACCGGGTTTTCTATACTTACCTGAAAAACATTTACACCTCACAATACGGTTTTCTAGCTAATCGAAAATTTTACAATCTACACTCACAATGTAACTACACTAACTACCACCTCAAGTGTTGGTCTCTAGCCCATGTCTCCCTCAAGTGTTAGGAATTACAACCTACCTCTAGGTATTATCACCTACCCCACTCCTCTTGGGACGACCCCGTCTCTCACCACACACTCCTCTTGGTGTACTAGTGTATTACAAGGTGAACCTCATAATTTAAGCGCAAATACAAAGTGTTTGTTCTCTACAATGGATGAGAACGAATTGTAAGCTCACTCTCTAAGTCACACAAACCCACAACCCAATTACACAATGTATGAAAATACAATAAGCTCAATGGTTGTGTATGTACAAAGAGATAAAATAAATCAAAACTAAACTTAATATAATTCTAGCTTAATAACAATGATAATCAAATATATAAAAGAGCTAGAAATAGAGTTTAGAAAACTTCTCATTGGATCAAGAGATAGAGGGAGAATAGTTGGATGCTCAAACTCCAATAGATGATCCCCTCAAGCTCTTGTAGAATTGATTTCACAAACTAAAACCCTCAATTGCTTAAAAGCTTATAAACAAACATTAAACAAACTTAAACCCTTATTTAAAACTATTTTAAACTTGTTTAAAACATTTTATTAGTTGATCTGAAAGATGAGAGCAATGGGGTATTTATAGAAACCCAAAACATTAGTAGAAACCCAAGCAAAATGACCAAAAAACCAAATCCCACAAAAAATCTGGAAAGTACAGAAATATAGCCGTTATTGATCGGCGGTCGACCGCAGAGCCACTGGTGGTCGATCGCGGGAAAAACTAGCCGTTGGGATGTCAAACTGCAAAAGTCACGGTTGACCGCAGAGGCAAGTCCGGTCGACCGCGAACAGCTAAAAAACAAAACTGACTCTCTGGATTTTCTACGGTCGACCATAGCGCCAAATGCGGTTGACCGCGATCTGATAAAAAATAAAAACAGTCTCTGGAAAAATTGGCGGTCGACCGCACCGCCAAGGGCGGTCGACCGCGAGCTATTGCAAAACAGAGCTGAGTCTCTAGACCATCGGCGGTCGACCGCAGCGCCAAGGTCGGTCGACCGCGAACTGATATTTCAGATATTCCAGATTTGAAAACAGTTTTCTGATTTTAAAACCCTATTTAAAAATATCAAACAAATTTAGAAAAATGTAAAACTTTGGAAAATTATTTTAGACATGATAATACACATGCTACAAAATTTGGTTTTCAAAAAGAACCTCCCAAATGAGAAATATCATCATTTTACAAAATAGTCCAAAACATGAAAATGTAAACATATGAATTTTGACATTTTGGCTAAACCGTGTTTTGAAACATTACAAAATGATTTTGTAGACTTAATAAAAGATGTATATAATTATTGTTAAGTCCATAAACCAAGAAAAAAATATTTTCTCAAAATTGCATATTCTATACAATAAATTCTAAAATAAAATAGAATATGAAACAAATAAAAATGTGAATAATTTTGTTTGTTGTTTCATATCTATGTAGTTAAACCAAAACACAATAGTAAATATGAAATATGTAATTTCATATTTATAAGCATAAAAACCCAAAAAACATGTATGTATATATATAACTATATATATACATAGAAACCAATAAAATGTGTGTGTATATGATTGAGCTTAAAGTATCAACACACATAACATAACACCTAAACTAAATGTTACCCAAACTTGATTGATCTTAGATGTAGCCCAACTTGGTACACTTACGGATGAAGCTAGAACTTGGATCTTCAATTTGAATTGCATAGGCTTCACTCTACAATTCCGCCAACCTCCATTAGATATGATCGTTGAAGCGTAATTCCATCCATCCTCCAACATATTGTTTGTCTACAATAAATAGATAAACACAAATACTAGACAAATAATATTCATCGTAAATTGTTTATTAAACATTATCAAAACAAGAAGGCCAACAACCATAGTCTCGGTTGAATGAAACAATAACAATATTTCATTTGAGAAAGAGATTATTGAGTAGACAATCAATCCCACAAAAAAACTTTATTTTCTTTTTTATTTTTATTCTATTTTTTATCAATTTAAGTAATCATAATATTTAACCACATGCATTATACGTGCATCTCAACTAGTTTGGTTTTAAAAGTGCGAGTTCATGAAAAATTTTCTATGATTAATATTAACCTTAACTTTTCTAAATATTATATTGTTATCCTAATCCATTCTAAATATCTTATCTTCTTAGAACTGATAATTAAATAATTTATCCTATTTATAATGAGACTTAGCATGCTATTGGATAAAGGAGATACGTTTGATATAATTCAAATTCTTTACTTACTTCAGTTCATAGAAAATCTAAAAAACATATGCTAGCCAGTACCTAAAAATTTTTGGATTTTGTAAAAAATATCCTCTAATTTTTTTAAATTGCAAAAACACACCTACAAATTTAAAATTTTATTAAAATATATTAAAAATTATAAATTTTACTTATTTTAATTTAGTGAGAAATCTAAAAACATATACTAGCTAGAAACTAAAAGTTTTTTGACTTTGGAGAATATATCTTGTAAGTTTAAAAATTACAAAAATATTCCTAAAAATTAAAAAATTATAGAAAACACCTTGACAATTTTAAACTTATAAACACACTAAAAACCTACAAATAACACAAACAAATACCAAATTTTATGTAATTTACAATAAACACTTTGAACTTTTTACAAATTGTAAAATAAAATCTTCAAAATTCTAAAATTTATAAAAATTCTGATAATTTCTAACCTAACAGTACAATGAAAATATAGGATATTAGAAATACTCCTACATAATTTATATAATTTATAGTAAACAATTCTTAAAGTTTAAAAAATTATAAACAAACCCTTAAAATTCAAATTTTACAAAAAACACTTGAGAATTTCAAACTCATTATTAAATTAAAAACATAGGAATTATAAATTATTTATAAATAATTTCCAATATGTAGAAAAGGCCTATATGTTTAAAAAATTATAAAACCCCTAAAATACATAATTTATAAAAAAACACCATGAGAAGTTCTAACCTATAGACACTAAAATGAATATACAAAACTACTAACAACCCCTAAAAAATTAAAATTTTGTAAAAAATATTATACTCCCTTTAAAAGTATAGGTTTAGAAAAAGCTTTTCATAGTCAATATTACCCATAAATTTTTTTGGAGAAGAACGTAACTAATTGAAAATCTATTAAATTTGAAATTTAAAAAAAACACCCTTAAAATTTAATGCATTGAAAATTACCCCTCCAAAGTTTGAAAATTTTTAATGATTTTTTTGTAATTCCTTGATTTTAATGTAATGTTAATAATTTTGTGTATTTGAAAATTATAAAATTTTAGAGTTTTTTAATAATTTTTAAAACTTGTAAGGGTGTTTCTTTTTTTAGTTTTCTAAATTTTTACTGTATTTGCAGTCTATTGTATAGATACGCTAATTAATGATGATATTGAAGAGTAAGTCATTCTTAAGATGTATTAGGCCATAGTTAAGTATGCACATCACTATTTCTGGAAAGTATAGTTTATATATGCAAAAATTTTATACAAATTATATAGTTGTTAAAAGGATTTTGACTTTAATGTATTACTTTTTATAAAAAGTATATTTAATATGAACCCACCATATAATTTTGATTGTAGTCATCATAATTTTAATACGTTTTGTTGATTGACTATATAGATATATAGACCATAGATTACTTTACTTTCTCATATAAACTAATATTTGACGCTTAATAATTTAAATTATTACTTTTAAATTTAATATAAAGAAAAGCTCTAATAATATTTATTTATTTACCTACAAGATAATATAACCTCAATTCCTATTTCTTCTTGATATTTATTTCATAATTACGTACATCAAATTTGTAACTAAATTAATAATTATTTATGCTTAAATTAGGATGGTTGTAGTTGGTCACTCACTATAGAATTTTCATGAATATATATGCTTTATTTTCTATAGCTATCTGCACTACTCATATATATTTTATAAATTAGGTGTTAATTTAACATATTAAATTACTTTTCCTTTATAAAAATTTCTTCATTGACTTTTGGATTGTGTAAAACTATATCACCATCCTAGCATAGAAAGGACCTCACTCTAAATGACTTCAAGCTAATGTTTGAGTTGAATTGAAATATATACTATTGCCACTATATGTATATATTTTTAAAGGAAATCATCTCAACACTTTTTAAACAGAAGAGAATATTCTAACCTATGATATTATAAAAACTAAATATAATCAATTGAGTGATTAGCAAAAGAGAACTTACATCAGAAAATTGTGAATAATAAGATAAAGAGGATATATAGGTAATGGCATTGCCAACAACACTACCAATAGCAAACTACAATATAAAGTTAACTTATTTTGTGGAGTCAAACTACTGGTTATAAGCATCGAGATTTCCATATTTATTTTTATAATTTATTAAAAACGGTCATATAATCTTATATAATAAAATTAATTTAATATTGAATAGTAATATCGTTATAATAATATTGTTACTCGAAAAAATTCTTCATGAACCAGTATGTTCTTTACGTTATATAAGATATGCACTCTGAATTCTTGTGTCTTTTATAGAGTTAAAAATTTTGAATACGAGTCTCTAACATTTTGCTCTCACAACAACAAAATTCACTTAGCAGATGTGGAAATTCCCGATGAGTTATATGTCTCATATACAATACAATTGCCTAGGCAAGTGAGTTATAATAGCATTTTTAATTCACATCGTTTGGGCCAAGATTTGACAAGGACCTTGTATCAAAGGAAAAAAATTTGTATTTAGAATACATGATGAAATATATCATAATCTCAGTGCTCTAATTTTAAAAAAAAATAATTATTCATACTTTCAGTTTTACTTCTATAATATGAAGAATGAGCTATAAAATTGAATGAGAATATTAGATAATGTAAATATGAGCGAAACCATAACTAAAAGTTAATGTGAATATGAGTCAACCACAAGTAAAAGTTTAATGGACATATTGTAAGTAAATTCATTCGCGAATTAAATGTTTACCCAACTTTTGAAGACTTCAAGATACTAACAAATAGAGATATTGTACTAAATCTATGTGTTTATAACTCACAAATAATAGATCACGTGGCCACAGTCTGAGTTAAAGGAAACAATGGTAATATTTCATTTGAGAGAGAGATTATTGAGTTGATAATCAATCCCACAAAAAACTTTATTTTTTTATTTTTATTCTATTTTTATCAATTTAAATAATCATGAAATTCAATGCACGTGCATCTCAACTAGTTTTTAAAAAATATTGACTGATATTTACTTCCATTTTTAGTAGTTACTTCGAGTCACAAGACTATGTTCGGTAACTAATCAAAACTGAGCTAATATTCAGGCTTGGTTCCACTTCGAAAAAAAATTGTATTTAGAAAAATTCTGGTCAATATTGGCTCAATTTCCTTAGGGGGTCATTCATTGGTGTAAATATTGGGATAATGGGATAATTTTTGGAATACCACTTTTTGGTGTTATTCGTTGGTGTAATTAGAACCGCAGTTAACTTTATGGTGTTATTGGTTTGATGGGATAATTGGGGGACAAATACCTCACTTTCCCCAAATTACCCCAACTATATAAACATCCCTCACACCCCATCCTCAAAATTACACCAAATCTCTTGCTGGAACAAATTGGGGTAATCTTGCCCTCCCCCCTCGGATCCACTCCTCCGACACCACCACCTCTCCCCGCCTAAATCCGCTCCTCCCACCGCACACCTCAGATCCGTTCTCCGACACCGCTACCTAACCCCTCGGATCCGCTCCTCCGACACCACCACCTCCTCCGCACCGCCACCTCCGACACCACCACCTCCCCCCTAATCAATGACCCCTCCCCCTGTCGACGTACGTTCCTCTCTCGATTCTAAGCCCTAGATAGTTTTCATCTGCTGATCTCTTTGTTTTTGTATCGATTGTGTTGTTTTGGGAGGTTCCTAGGGTATGGGGATGCTTGAAGATGACGACGACGAGGTCGATGGAGAGGAACTGAATGAAGAATTCGGCCAAGAGTCTATCTTTGCCGATGCGGCCATGGAGAGTCACGTGGAGATGGCGACGACGAAGTCGATGGAGGGGAACTGAACAAAAAAATTGAATAATTTTGTTGTTGGTAATGTTTTTTATAACGGCAGATTTTAGATGTCACTCAATTGTAATTATTGTGTCACTCAGTTGTTGGTAACATTTTATCATTATCATTGTAATTAATTGTGCCACTCAATTTATCTCATTATCCCAATTTACCTCACTTTATCCCACTCAAATTATCCCAATGGTTAAAATTATCTCATTGGAACAATTACTCCAATTTGCCCCAAATTATCCCAATGAATAACCCCCTTAGATAAAAACAAAGACCTTCAAGTGGAGTCAGCCACAATAATTAAAAAAAAGACTAAATATTAGTGGGGCAAAACCCCTTATCTTTGTATGGTCATCAAATAACATCACATAACTTTGAAAGTATTAGAAAATTCTCCCAGATATATGTATTTTTTCTCCAATGATAATATCGTCTTCCATCAGAACATATGACCATCTCCCAACTGCATGATATACTGATATTAAATCTAGATAAATATATTTTATTTATGGCCTTTTCCCGAGCTCCTCCTTGTGAATAGATTCCTCTAACATCAACCATTCCTTTGTTACAAAAATTCCAGAGAGGTTCATCTAGGGGTGAGCACGGTTCGGGTCGGGTCGGTTTTTACCAAAATTTGAACAACCGAACCGAACCACTTATAATTCAAAACCGAACCGAACCGTTGCAAATCGGTTCGATGTGGTTCGGTTCGGTTTGTTCGGTTCTAACTTTCATCAAGTATAACAATCAAAGGCACAAATATTGCTTGTCCCAAGAGATAATTTGTATATATTTGTTTTCATATGCGCCCAAATGCAAATCATTTGAGCCATGGCTAAGATACTTAAGCGTCGTGCACACTTGAATCAACAACTAACCCAAGGGACAACATACACAGAAGTGCTGAATTGAGTGATTAAATGGGGAAAATCTTGGAAGAAGAGAGAGAGCAAGAGAGAGGGATTGAGGCCGAGCGAAATGGGAAATTGGGAATGAGTAGCGGCGGCTGAGATTTGGGAATGAGAGGAAATGAAGTTAGGGTTGAGGGTTTGGGACGGGTCGGGTAAACGCGAACGGGTTTGAAAGTTTTGGGAATATATTCGGTCGGTTCGGGTCGGGTCGATTTGAAAAGTTGTCAACCCGACCCGAACCGTCTTATTCTTAAAACCGCTTTTTTTCGGGTCGGTTCGGTCGGTTTTTTCGGTTTGAACCGAACCATGCTCAGCCGTAGGTTCATCAGAGCTGATGCTTCCAAACCACTTCGATTAATGATGCTACCCATTTGAAAATTGTAGCTAAAAGATATTTTCAAAATGATGAAAATTAATTTATGGAAAAATTATCTTTTGAAAACTAACGTTGCGGATTAAAAAACGTTACTTTCTCTAAGTTTAAAGTCACTCTCTCTTATCAATGAAAAAGAAAAGTTTAAGTGGTCTGTATTATAGCCCCTAACTTAAGAGGTTTTCTGATATTTTGAAACTTCATATGGGGATTTATCTGATAACCATCCAAAGTTAAGCGGGATTTCTAATCTTTAGCCTATGAAATAATATAAATTATCCTTTACTGTATCTAAGAAATATTCTATTTTATATGACTAAAGCTCCTATGAACTTAAGTAGATAGGAGTTTTATCCAGCAATTTTTTTTATCCATTGATTTTGCATTGAGATTTGTGCTAGCATGTGATACAAATAAATGTACAAATCTCAAAGATAGCATTGATGTGTAGCACAAATCTAAAATGATAATGAAGGGATAAAAAGTTTGGTGGACAAGTGATCATATCCACTTAAGTTTATAGAAGCTTTAGTATGTATATACATATGTATATATGTATGTGTGTGCGCGCGCGCGTATGTGTGGAAGAATCAGAAAAACCAGAAAAACTGGCATAAGTCGACTCAT
>BQKN01000091.1:116454-144251 GCA_022839385.1 Asparagus kiusianus
CCTTCTCCCCTCCTCCTATCTAAACTTGACACTGCTACAGTTTCTCAGGGTGTCATCCTAATAATAATTAACATACAGTCAATAAAATAAGCTCCAAACCTTTTGTTGTTGGTTTTCCTTTATTTAATTAATTTATTAGTTTAATTTTGAACTGTTATTGTACTACTGTATGCATTTCAAGAATCTACATATTCTTCAATTAGAAATTTCACTGCCTTGTATTTCCTAAGTGAACATAAATAGTCCTATTACCTCAAGAACATAAATAGTCCTAGAATTTATTTCTAATTCCGCAAGTCAACTTGAGAAAGTGGAATGGAAATAAAGCGCCACTAAGGGTGTGTTTGGATTTTAATGGGGTGAAGGGAAGTTATGGGAAACTAGGTGAGAGAAGGGAAGAAAAGGGAATGGAGTTCTCTTCCCCTTGGTTAGAGTATCTCCAACAGCTTCTCCAAAATTTTCTCCGAAATGGGATAACAAAAGTCATATTCTCCAAATTATTTTTACACCAACTCTAACAGGTTCCCCATTTTGAAGAATATCTTTTTTCCTTCAAAAATTTAGAGAATACTGAAGATTTGGGAAAGCTTCCCCATTTTTTTCTCCTTCATCCCTATTTTGGAGAATAAGATGGAGAATCTGTTGGACCAAAAAACTAACTAAATTCTCCAAAAGTGAAAAATAGGGAAGCTGTTAGAGATGCTCTCACACCCCAATTTGGGGGTAACAAATTTTACACTATTAAAGGGTGAACCAAGGGGAACTAGGGTGAATTAACTTCACCTCCTAAATGTTCCCAAACAAGGTGAATGGTTCCTCTAACTTCCCCTCACCCCCATTACCCTCAGTCCAAACAAGCCTAAGGGTGTGTTTGGATTTCAATGGGGTTAATGGAAGTTAAGGGAAACAAGGTGAGAGAATGGAAGGGAAGGGATGTAGAAATTGGTAGTTGATGACTCAGAACAGACAGTTGACAGGTTGGCGGTCGACCGCGTTCATGCACAGAAGCCACTAAGCATCTAGGTTAGTGGCTGTCGACCGCAGAAGTTTCTATTTTCGTGGCAGTCAACCGTCGCGGTCGACCGCAGAAGTTGCTGGAGATTGGGGCTGTTCTGGGATTGAGGGCGGTCGACCGTGACGGTCAACCGCGATGGATCGTAGTCGACCGTCGTAGCGGTTTTGGACTGGGTCTGTTTTTCAGACCCGTTTTATTTAGGTTTCTATAAATACCCAAACTCGATTTTAGGGTTTGTAAGCAAGGGGTTTTGAGCAGATTGAAGGGGTTGTCTTTGGGCTTCTATTCTAGGAGCATTTGGAGAGATCAATAGTAAGTTGTTATGGATTTTGGTGAGAGATTTGTAATCCTAGTTTGTTTCTCTTGATTTCTAATAGTGAAACCCCACCTCCTTACCCCATGGACGTAGACCATTGCCGAACCACGTAAAATCTGGTGTTGATTGTTTATGCTATTGTTTTGGTTGTGGTTGTTTATCTCTTCGTGATGATTGGTTTGGTTTCCCAAGGCACAACAAGTGGTATCAGAGCTCCGGGCAATGCTTGGGCTTTTTGGAGAGGGTAGATCGGTTGGGAAGTTCATCTAGAACTTCGATTAGTGATAAAGGTAGAATCTTTATGGTAAAAATTCTATCTTTGATCAATTTTTGGATCTATTTCTTGTTTGTTCCGCAATTGTTTGAGTGCTTTGAGATATATGGCCGAAAAAGATAAAGGTGGGGAGTGTTTTTCTAGTGTAAAGGCCGTCCAAAGTTTGAATATACATTCTATGAAAATAGATATAGAAAAGTTTGATGGCACAAATAATTTTGGTCTTTGGCGATGCGAAGTCATAGATGCGCTAAATGCGCAAAATTTAGAAGATACATTAGAGTTGGACGGGAAACCGACCAACATTGATGATGAGGTTTGGAAAAAAATAAATAGAACAGCGTGTGGTGTGATTAGGTCTTGTCTCACTCAAGATCTAAAATATAATGTGATGAATGAGTCTTCGGCTAAGAAGGTTTGGGAGGTCCTAGAGGGCAAGTATTTGACGAAGAGCGTCGAAAATCGCTTGCATTTGAAGAGGAGGCTTTATCGCTTCCAATTGAAGAAGGGGACATCCATTAGTGATCACATGAACCACTACACGAAGCTACTTGCAGATTTGGCTAATGTAGATGTCATTGTTGAAGATGAGGACAATGCATTGTTATTATTTAGTTCCTTGCCCGATAAGGAATATGAGACATTCGTCCTCACTCTTATTAATGGGAAGGCATCTCTTTCATATAGTGAGGTCACCGCGGCTCTTGTGAACTATCAGCTTCAAAAGAAGGACAATGAGACTTCTATTGAGCCGGTTGCGGGGGCATTGGTTGCAAGAGATAGAAGTCCATACCGTGGTAGGAGGTCGCAATCTAGAGGGGGACATCCTACAGTTGGCAGGAATCAGTGTGCCTTTTATAGAGAGGATGGACAATGGAAAGTCGAATGCCCAAAATTGCAAGCTAGGAGTTGGTGTTGCCGACTCCACTGAGTGGATGTTGGATTCGTGTGCTACTTACCACATATGCCCTAGGAGAGATTGGTTCTCCAGCTTTCAGGAGTTGGAAAGAGGGGATGTTGTTCTTATGGATAATGATCACAGATGCCCTATTGGTGGTATTGGTACCGTTCAGATTCGGACGAGTGACGGAGTTGGTTGATGTGAGGTTCGTTCCTCAACTGAGGAAGAACATCATTTCGCTTGGGGTATTGGAGGCAGCAGGCTATAGGGTGACCTTGGCGGATTCTCGTTTGAAGGTCACATCGGGGTCCATGATTGTTATGAAGGGCGTCAGATGGAGTAACTTGTATTATTTGCTTAGGAGCACGGTAGTTGATAAGGAGCTGACGACTTCTTTGGCTAGACTGTGACATTGGTTAGTGCTGGGGTATATGATTGGCTATGCCATGCATAGATTGTTGAGGAGTGCTATGACCTACAGAGTGAAGTCTTGCGAGCACATTGGGATGAGGGAGAAGACCGAGGTGGAGTTGTGCACTTCTATCTACCGATCAAGGGGTCTTATTGGAGGTGTTCAGTCAGGCATTGAGGGGCCTTCCATGGATGCATCATTGGGAGGTAATCATTATTTTGTTTCCTATGTTGGGGATTGTACTAGGCATTTATGGGTTGCAACCAAGTCCCGTTGGTATGAAGTCCTAGTAGTCCTTAACAATTGGAGGAGGTGTATGGGAAGAAAGATTACCCGTCGTACTAGTTCTAGTAGGGGTCCTTTCTTGCATTGGTGCCGAGCTCATGACAGTTGGAGACACTTCAGAGGAGAGGAGACAGTGGGGCGACGTGATGAGATGGCGGATCTAGTGGGCCGTTCTTTTCTGGAGGAGGATCGGCGTTGGTTGTCGAGCAGTGGATTTGGTATTCAGGCTTTGACATGTTTGGGTCATCTTATGAGATTGCCGACTGTTACGTGTTTGGGCCATCTTATGAGATTGCCGACTGCTGCGTGTAGAGTTGTTACATCTGGTGGAGCTGCTTCAGATTTTGGTCACCGTCGGATATTTGACTACCCAGCACTTGGTCACATCGTTGATGTGAGATTGGATCCGATTGCGCATTTGGGATTCAAGAGTTCATTCGGTTATCAGTTGGGAGCTTCTGAGTTTGGTCTGAGCAGGTTTGTCACTTTGAACTCTCGGCAGGTAGAGAGTATTGACCAGATCAGATGGATACCGTAGTGGGTGAAGGGTGATGCTACTCCATATTGGGTGGAGCTTACTCCACATACTCCAGGTCATTCTGCATTATTGGGATTTCCAGCTGAGGTGGCACCGCGTGTGAGTCATTTGGATACGGATGCGGATGACGAGTTGGTTGATCCAAGTGCAGCTGGTGGATATACCTTGGATACGGTCATTGTTTCACCTCAGGTGGAGGTGTTTGGATCACTTTAGTTTAGGGTCGTTGAGGATGCTATCAGCCGCAGTTTGGATTGAGGGCCCTTGGAGGCCATGGGGTGAACTACGTGAAGGCTTGATTCCTTAGGCAAGAGGATACGTAGGCAATCAGTTTTGATGCAGCCGATTTGGTGAGTAGACAGAGTTGGTTTGGGGTGAGTGTTCGCACTCCCGTTTGGGTCTCGACGTGTTGTGGATGGGGTCTGTTGTCATGAGTCCGTTGCCATAGCGTACTGGATGCAACAAGTGAGGCAATTGGTTTGGTTGGTGTCGGCTCAGTTTGGTAGAATCTTCGCCGAGGTGGAGATTTGTAGAAATTGGCAGCTGATGGCTCAGAACAGACGTGCACAGAAGCCACTATGCATCTGGGTTAGTGGCGGTCGACCGCGACGGTCAACCGCAGAAGTTTCTATTTTCGTGGCAGTCGACCACAGAAGTTGCTGGAGATTGGGGCTGTTATGGGATTGAGGGCAGTCGACCGTGATGGATCACGGTCGACCGCCGTGGTCGACCGTCGTAACGGTTTTGGGTTGGGTCTATTTTCCAGACCCGTTTTGTTTGGGTTTTCTATTAATACCCAAACTCGATTTTAGGGTTTGTAAGCAAGGGGTTTTGAGCAGATTGAAGGGGTTTTCTTTGGGCTTCTATTCTAGGAGCATTTGGAGAGATCAAGAGTGAGTTGTTGTGGGTTTTGGTGAGAGATTTGTAACCCTAGTTTGTTCCTCTTGATTTCTAATAGTGAAAACTCCCCCCTCCCCCTTGCCCCGTGGACGTAGGCCATTGCCGAACCACGTAAAATCTGGTGTTGATTGTTTGTGCTATTGTTTTGGTTGTGGTTGTTTATCTCTTCGTGGCGATTGGTTTGGTTTCTCAAGGCACAACAAGGGAAGGGAGTTCCCTTCCCCTTGGTTACACCCCATTTAGGGGGCAACAAATTTTATACTGTTAGGGGGTGAACCAATGGGAACTAGGGTGAATAACTTCACCTCCTAAATGTTCCCAAACAAGTGAATGGTTCCCCTAACTTCCCTTCACCCTTATTCCCCTCAATCCAAACAAGCCCTAAGATCTTAAAGAGAATTGCAATTACTAATTCATTGAGCAGTAGATAATAAAGAAGATATACGTTATGATTATCTGAAGTACTTTAATGAGGATATCATGGCCAGGTCACTATATAGCTGGGATATTCAGAATCACCCAAAATTACATTGTCAAACTGAAAAATGTTCTGATCAACCGTGTAATTAGTATCATATGAAATTAATGCATCAAGTAACAAATTTATGAGTCACATGGAAATTTTACAGCATAAAATTTCTGTGAATTGGACATTTCAATATTGTCGACATTCTCTCGCTCACATGCACTATATAAATGAGTTTCATCCACTCAATGAAAATTATACCTTTACTGAATTTCAGATAATATTCTTGAAATGATCCTGTTGCTCATGTATTTGTGCATCGGCCCCTTGCATTTCAATTGTAACTAAGGCAAAATTTTAATTTTGAGGTTAAAGTTTCTAGAGCTTTAGGAGATATACTTAATGTTTGACTACTATGTTTGAATGCAAAATTTCCATCTGACATCTATTGCTTTTCTCTTGTTGAAAATCAATGCGAAATAATCTTCTCGGTTTTATTTATCTATTTATTTATTGCATGGCATATTCCACAAGCATGCTCTGTTAATTTCCCCATAATATTTAATATATAAATGTATAACATTTTTCCAAAGTTGGTAAAAGGTAAAGTAAAGAAGACCAAATTACATATTCATAACTCTTCATCAGTTTCAGTTGCTTATTTTTGGTATGGAGTAATTATCCAGACCAGCTTCCTTTACATGAATGACATTTTCCAGTGGTAACATCATGCTAAATCTGTAACCTTTTAAACGTGTTGCATCCAGATAAAAGGTAGTTGCAATACTATTAATTCATTGAGCAACAGATATCAGAATAGAATTGGATTCTCTCCACTATAGATAACTTACTATCTGCTATTATTTGGAATGTTCAGAATCACCCAATATTAGATTATGAACCTAAAAATGTTCAGACGTACCTTATTATAAATATTATCTTGATGTATCAACTCATAAATTTATGAGTTGAATATGAGAATTTCACAGTACAAAATTTCTGTGACTTAGACATTTCTATACTGTGCATATTCTCCACTACCATGTCTTACATAATGAGTCGCATACAAGCAATGAAAATATCCCTTTAGCGAATTTTAAGAAGATCGTCTTGAAATGATTTGATTGCTCATATATTTGTATATCCATGCCTTGAATTTCAAATGAAACAAAGGTGATATTTAAATTTGAGATTAAAGTTTCTATAATTTAGGAGACAAAGCTAAAGTTTGGATGTAAATTTCCATTTGATATATCTTTTTTTTTCCTCTCTATTGGTAGATAACTGGGAAATAATATTCCTTCACAAAATCTAATTTTCATTTAGCTAGGATAACTCCACAAGCAAGATCGTGTTAATCTACGTAATATTTAATATAGTTATTGTTAGATAATATCATGAGCTCTAGCCCTAGCCGTCTTAGTCGTCAGCCGCCTCCTAGTGTAGGCTACCATTTGTGTATAGTGTGTGATACTATTTGTGTATATATACCCTGTAAATCTGATCATAATACAACAAGTTCTCTTCAATACTAACTTAACATAGTATCAGAGCAATCCCTAAATCAATTCTAATCCTACATCCTCAAATCAAATTCCTAACCAATGATCTTACCCTCCGCCGCCGACTCAGCCTTCTACACCGCCACCGTCACCTGGGGTTTCATCGCTGTGAACCTCACTACCACCGCCACTGTGGTTATCATTCTTCATCATCATCGTTCTCGTCATCGTCTTCCTCATCCTCATCCTTGTCCATGTCATCATAATCTAGGGCATCATCGGAGGTTCTAGAAGTTTTGGCGCCATCGGGGTAAATCACGGGGTCGTGGACGAGGACAGCGAAGAGGCAATTAGGCAAGTGGAGGATCATGTAGGATCGATGGTCGTTTGGAGATTTGATCACGACATTATCCCCATTTCTCTCCCCCTCTCACTCTTCCGCCTCTTTTCCTTTGAGGCTCGAGCAGAAACCCCTTGTAGCTAACCTTCAGGCCCATTGAGGCTCATCTTGTTATCCAATCTTTTATCTTCAAAAAAAGACAATAAAGGACTCTACACTTTTCCATCCCTTGATGTGCAACTTACAAATATTGAAAATTACACTGCATTGTCTCTTACTATGCAGTATAATCTTCGAGCTTTTGCACTATAGAGTTATATTGACGGATCTCTTTGTTGTCCATCCAAAAATGTTATTGTGCATTCGTTATCTACATCTTTGATATTAGAAGTCACTTCTAGTGATTTCGTTACTGATGATTCTCAGGTCACTTATTCTTAGTGGATCCGTATTGATCAACAGATCATGACATATATTATGCGTTCTGTAGCTATTCCTATTCAGCTCTCCCTTGGACGAGCATCTTCATCTCGTGAGCAATGACTAGCTCTTAGTTGCATGTTTATTCAGACTGGTGCTGCTCATGAGTATCAACTTCACCAAGCTCTTAAGGATGCACGTCAATGTGATCGGTCTATTCAAGATTTTTATTCCTTATTATCAGGCTATTGGGAGGAATTACAGATGATGGAGGAACCTATTCCTGAGACGCTTCCAGACCTTGCTATAGTATTTCAAAAACAACGTGATCGTCAACAGTTATATCATTTTGCCATGTGCCTTCTCTCTGAGTTCGAAAGCTTACATGGACACATTCTTCATTGTAATCCTCTCCCCAGTCTCTGTGAAGCCGTGGCGAATTCATATCTGAAGAGATGCACATTCAGATGCTCTCTCCTCTAGTTATTATATCTCAGCCATTACCCTCATCACATACTGTTCTAGCTATTCCTTAACAGTTCTCTTCCTATCGGGGTCCTTCTAACAGTACATCTTATCCCTCTCGGCAACTCTAATGTCGATATTGTAAGAAGTCGGGTCATCTTATTGATAAATGTCATAAGAGACCACCTCATCCGACACTCGAGAAGACTCGACCTCCATTTGCTGCTTTGGCTGATGTTAGACTTGCTCTTCAAGGGCCGCAAACTTCTAGCCCTCTCTCTTCTAAACAACTATAAGAGATTACTGCATTAATAACCAAGTATCTTGGGCTTAATGGTGCTGCTTCCAGCTCAGATTTTATTACATTGTCTACTCATTTTGTTACTTCTACTCTTTGGATATTTGACCCAGGTACATATCATCATATGTCCTTTGATAACTATGTTCTTACAAATTGTTCACCTGCTCACTCTTTATTATGCATTTATACTGTAAGGACACTCCCCTTGCAGTCTCTCATTTAGGTGATATTACTCCAAGTTATGATAGTTCTGGTCGTCTAACATTATCATATGTTCTTCATATTCCTAAATTATTTATGCAACTTTTTTCCATTGGGAGAATTGCAGATTCTGGTTGCACTATTTTATTTAATGCAAAATCTTGTGTTGTCCACGATCACACTAGCTAGAAGATTGAGACATGTCGTAGAACTAATGGACTTTTTCAGTTAAAGTCTCTATATCTTTCAACTCCATCCAACATTTGTTATGAGCTCTCTGTTTCTGATCTGTGGCACCATCGCTTAGGTCATATCTCTGGTTCTCACTTAAAACTTTTGTTTGAATCAGGAGTATTAGTAAATTTAAAATTTTCTACTTTATCAAACTGTACTGGATGCCGATTAGCCAAACAAATTGCCCTACCATTTTCATCCAGTAATAAAATTGCTTTAGCCCCATTTGGTTTTATTCATTCTGATATCTAGGGACCTACCCTATTACCATCATTGTTCGGTTATCAATATTATGTCAGTTTTAGTGATGACTATTCTCGCTACACCTAGGTATATCTCATGCGTGCTCGTTCTGATATTTTAATTATTTATAAAGACTTTACAAATATGATTCACACCCAGTTTCATAAACATATGAAAATATTTCGCTCTGATGGTGCCTGTGAATATATCTCTTCGATAATACAATCTATTTTAAATCACATGGCACTCTCTCTCAGCAGTTTTGTCCACACACTCATGAACAAAATGATGTTGTTGAGATAAAACATCATCATATTCTCGACACCACTAGAGCTCTTCTGATATCAGCATCTTTATCGTGATATCTCTGGACAGAAGCACTTCTGACTGCTGTTTATCTTATCAATATTACCCCATCTTCTGTATTAGTTGACACCTCTTCACATTTTTAACTTTTCAAGTCTCAGTATCGCTATTCTCTTCTTTGTACTTTTGGATGTATCTGTTTTGTTCTGCTTCCAACTCATGAACGAGATAAACTATCTCCACGCACTGCATGATGTATCTTTCTTGGCTATAGCACCGTTCACAAGGGGTATCGTTGTTATGAACCTACCACTCGAAGGCTTCATATTGCCCGTCATGTGACCTTCTTTGAAAATATTTCCTATTATACTACTTTAGATTCAGATCCCTCTTTTCTTCAACCCCCTTCATTACCTTCCACTACTATACCTGTATCACTGGCACCTGTACCTTCGTCTACTCAACCGACTCCCTCCTTCACTCAAATGGCATCAAATGATAGTGCTATTGATTCATCCACACCTCTTGGACATCCGCCTACTACATCCCCTACTCCTACTGATGTCCCCTCTACATCTGTGCCAGCTTCTCCCAATACGACTCCTCCCCCTCGCTGCAATCATCCACGAGATGTCACCCCCCTGCTTAGTATGCTCAATGTGTCACCAGCATATATTCTCCTGAGTCTATTTTTTTCTTATTGCTATTCGTTCTATACATGAACCTAACTCATATTCTGAGGCAGTTAAGTATCCAGAATGGTAACAAGCAATGACAGAAGAGTTGGAGGCTTTTTGCCGGACTAATACTTGGGACCATGTTTCGCTACCTTCCGGTGTTAAACCGGTAAGTTAGAAATGGATCTATAAGGTCAAGATTCAATCTGACGATTCAATTGAGTGGTATAATGCTCGTCTTGTAGCTCGGTGATTCTCACAAGAGTATAGTATTGACTATGAAGAGACTTTTGCTCCTATTGCAAAAATAACATTCATTCGCACTCTCATTATTGTTTCAGCTGCAAAACATTGGCATTTGTATCAAATGGATGTTAAAAATACTTTTCTTAATAGCGATTTGTTTGAGACAATATACATGCAGACACCTCCTGGCTTTCTTGCTCCTCCAGGACAAGCATGTTGCCTTCGTCGTGCTATATATGGTCTCAAATAGGCTCCTCGGGTTTTGTTTGAGCATTTTCGACAATCTCTTCTTTCTATTGGTTTCATTGAAAGCCTAGCTGACTACGCTCTATTTTATCGGTCCTCAGCCTCCGGTACAATCATTCTATTACTTTATGTTGATAACATGATAATCATTTGGAGTGATTCCTCTGCCATTACTTCCTTAAAGCAACATTTTCAGAGACAAATTCAGATGAAGAATCTTAGATCCTTTCGTTACTTCTTGGGTATTGAGATTGCTTCCTCCTCTCATGGCAATCTTCTCTCTCAGCAGAAGTATATTACAGATATTCTTGAGCGTGCTACTCTCAGTTATCCTTCCATTGCTACCACTCCTCTCTCCACACCGATGAAAATTAACTTGAAGCTTCGACATGATAACGGCGATCCTTTATCTCAGCCTACTAGATATCGGGAACTTATCGGAGCATTGATTTATCTTTCAGCAACATGTCCAGATATCACCTATGCAATAGTACACATCCTGAGTCAGTTTGTTAGTAGTCCGACTTCCATTCACTATGCAACTCTCATTCGGGTACTTTGATATCTCTGTGGCACTATAACCAAATCATTATTTTCACCCCGTAGACTCTTCTTTGTCTCTTCATGCATATTCTAATGTTGGATGGGCTGATGATGCCGACACTCGACATTCAACTACTGGCTTTTGTATTTTTTTGGGTTCATCTCTCATCTTGGCATAGTAAACGTCAAGCCATTGTCTCTCGTTTTAGTATAGAGTCTGAGTACAGGGCGTTGGCAGATACCACAGTTCAGCTAAAATGGCTCCGCACTCTTCTACGAGATCCTGATGTAGTTGTTACTTCCCCTATCACTTTATACTGTGATAATCAGAGTGTCATCTCCATTTCTACAATTCTGGTATTTCATGAACGTACCAAACATATTGAGATGGATTATCATGTGGTTCGATAGGAACATGTTGCTGGAAACATTATACTCTAATATGTTCCCTCTAAAGAACAAGTGGCAGATTTGTTTACCAAGGCTCAAACCATTTCTGCATTTCGCTATTTCTTGTCCAAACTCTCGGTGTTCGATCCACTGTGAGTTTGAAGGGGGTGTTAGATAATATCATGAGCTTTAGCCTTAGCTGCCCTAGTGTGTAGCCGCCTCAGCCGCCTCCTAGTGTGAGCTACCGTTTGTGTATAGTGTGGGCTACTATTTGTGTATATATACCCTGTAAATCTGATCATAATACAACAAGTTCTCTTCAATACCAACTTAACAATTATATATAAAGTATAACATTTTTCTAAAGTTGATAAAGGTAAAAAAAAAAAAGAAGACCAGAAAATATCCATAACTCTTCCCCAATTTCAATTGCTTATTTTTGGCATGGAGTAACTAGCCAGATCAGTTTTATTTAGTATTCACACAGCAGATACAGCGAAGGCCATACCAAAATGATTTGCAATACCCATAATCAAAGTACTCTTTGATGCATACTTTGTTACATTTGCTACTATCTGTGCACATTCCACTGAACTTGCGGCTGTCGCGGCAGAATAATGCTTCAACAGAAGACAGTTTTCCTATTTAGAAAAAAAAAACACATCAAAAAAAAAGAAAAAAAGAAAAGAAAAAAGAAAAGAAGAAAGAAATAGTTTATATTATATTTCCTGGCCAAAATATATTGATTGAAGAGATAATGACATATGAAGCTCAATTTAGCACATGTATACTGTCTTTGAGTACCTAATTAGAACAAGTGGCAGTATATAATTAATTTTCTTCTATATTTCTGTTTTCCCCCCGGCCCCTGGGAATAATGACTATATTTTAGGGCGAGAGATAGAGTGAGACCTGAAGCCATGATGAGGAGAACCAACAAGAGAAAACATATGAGTATTTTCCTAGGCTCCATTACCCTTCAATTAGATGTGTAAATAGAATAGAGAAGGCTAAACTCACAAGTTGGCTATTTATTATACTTCACTCTAATTTTTGAACATATCTTCGGCTATATTTTCTTAATATCCAGCATATCCTTGGTAGATTCGCTAAAAGATTTCATGCAATATCTAGCATCTTATTTATGACCGAAAATTGTTTCAAGCCACATCACATTGGCAAATTACAGATATTCGCCATCTTCAGTAACAAAAGCCGTGGCACTTTGCATTTTTCCTACGTGCGGTAACTTTTACACCAACCTTTGCATTTACCCTCACCAAAATGATGGAAGAAACGTTTGTGTTAACTAACCTCTATTTATCCTAACATTAGGCTCATGTGCCACTGCTGTTTTGAACTTATTATCCCTGTAGTTTCATCTTGACAGATAGAACCCGTGGGTGAGATTTTTTGATTCTTTTACCCCGGATGAAATTTTGGCAGATATTAATGCTTCTAAGGAAAAAGAAGAAAGTTTGATAGTCCTTTCATACAGAACAAGGTGAGTCTCTTCAACCATATTGCCTCAGTCGGAGAAACTTTTGTTTCTAATTTCTTTGTTTAGTATACCTGTGAAGTATCTATCCCCAATATTTTGTTTTTGTTTTAAGGATATCTCTTTCCTTAACAGTTTAGCTCAGGTATCGTGAAGTATTGTGACTGTGAGATGCCATTAAAGAAACATGTGAAATTTAGTTGTGACTTGTGAGGCATCATATAGAATGCTTTTGATACCTTATCTTCATATCATTGGCTGCTGAAGAAAATTATGGTTTATTTACGATTTGCCAATGCTGGTGAAGTATAGTTTAAGGATCATGCATGTGTAAATTGTTCTAAAAAATCTTCTCTGATGTTATGTTATTTGATCGTGTGTTAATGTCGTAGAACAGTTAAATCTCTAGCCAGAAAAATTCCTATCTCGACATGATTTAATATTTTATTTGGCTCTTATATTTTTCAGTATGCATTAGGATGAAACTAAGAACTTAATTATACAGTTGGATACTAAACTAGCAGTTTTTGCCTGTGACTGAACAGAGAATTACATACAAAGGAGGTATTCAAGAAGTTTAACATGCTCGACTACAAGCCTGTGAATACCCCGATGGAATGTGGAGCAAGGCTATCCAAAATTGTAGGAGATCAAGAGAGAGTTGATTCATCTTTATTCAAAAGTCTTGTTGGAAGTTTAAGATACTTAACTTGCACAATACCTAATATTTTATTTGCGGTTGGACTTGTAAGCCGCTTCATGGAAAATCCTATCGAATCACACATGACGGCAGCAAAGAGGATATATACTATATTACCTTAAAGGTACTCTTGAATATAGAAATTTTTAGTCATCTTCTAATAATTTCAAGTTGATGGGTTATTGTGATAGTGATATTTGCTGGAGACATTGACGATAGAAAGAGAACTACTGGTTTTGGTGTTCTATATGGGAAACAATGCTATTTCATGGAGTCCAAAGAAGCAACCCATAGTCATACTCTCAACTTGTGAGTCCAAAGTATGTTACTTCCACCTCTTGTGCTTGTCATGCTATATGGCTTAGAAAATTGCTGAATGAACTTCATTTAGAGTAAGGTGATGCTACCAAGATCATGGCAGATAACAAGTCAGCTCAACCTTTAGCAAGGAATCTTGTGTTTCATGATTGAAGCAAGCATATCAATACAAGATATCACTTTATTTGGAGTGCATTGCGAAGAAGGAAGTCAAAGTGGAGTATGTGAAGACTATGGATCAAGTTATTGATATTTTCACAAAGCCTCTCCAGTACGATAGTTTCCAAAGGCTGGGATGTATTCTTGGAGTTCAGAAACGTTCAAGCTTACAGGGGACTGTTGGATACTAAACTTGTAGTTTCTACCTGTGACTGAACAGAAATTTCAAGGAGATTTTTGACTATGTTATTCTTTACCAAATTAAGTGAATAAGGACTCATTGAAAAGATCTATCTGTCTAGTTTCTAGAAAAGTAAATTGTTTATGATTTGGATTTTTCTAGAGAGTGTTTAATGAGGACAAGAAATGACAATTTCCATATTTGATTAGTTAACTTTCTTTTATTTTTTATTTTTGAAATTTGAAATTTGATGAGGACAAGAAATGGCAATTTTCATATTTGATTAGTTAACTTTCTTTTTCTTTTTTTAATTTGAATTTTGAATTTTGTATTTTGTATTTTGTATTTTGTATTTTGTATTTTAACTTTTGAATTTTGAAATTTAGTTAAGTGATTTGAGGGATTGTTGTTTTGTTTCTATTTTTTATTGCACGTTGTGTGCACGTAGTTTTTCTTTATAAATAAGGTTGTATGAGACTATTGAAAGGCAATGAATTATTGAATGAAGAAATATTTGTTAGCTAAATTTTGGTGTGAAGCTTTAGGTGTGAAACCCTAGGCCTCGGGTGTGAAACCCTTGGCCAAATTGTTCTCCTCTGCCACAAATAGCCGACAACCCTTCTTTCTCCTCATACACAGCCGCCAAATTTCTTCTCTCTCCCACATCAACAATTTCCAAACACAGCTCCCAACTCCTCTTCATCCCTCTCAACCAGCCACTGCTCCTACTCTGAGCATCCCCCGGAATCCCTACTCTCTACTCCCAAGCATCCTAATGCCGCCGCCGACCTCATCCCGACACCTACCACCAATCTCGACCCGACAGGCTACCCGTGTCCTCACCGCTTTCATCATCTACCATCTCGACATCGTCGATCGCGTCACTATTTAGTTCGACGTCACCGCCGTCATCATCTTCCCGTTTGACGCCATCGCCTGTGTCGTCATCTAGTCGACACCATCGTCCTCATCGTCGCCCTCGTCGTCGTCAGTTCATACGTCATGGTCATCATTCAGTCGATACCGTTTTTCATTGCCAGTTCACACATCGACCTGTCGCCACTTGATAGCCTGAATTTGATGTCGTCGCACACGTCATCATCCAGTTCGCCAACGCCCGCCTTATTTTTCAACACCGTCGCACTCGTCGTCATCGGATCTCTACCTTGTCATCATCGTTCAGTTCATCATTGTTGTCGTACCACCCCCAGAGGTCTCTCACGTCGAGTCTGTTCAGACTGACGAAGGTTTTGTTTTCCTTCGTCCCTTAATTTTCTGATAATTTCATTTTGTTAGTTAATTGTGTGAGTATACCATCTCTAAACTCTTATCTTATATTCACTGCTGATATTATACTTGTGAGTAGAGAGTAACTAAACATGTGACTGTTGCAGATCTAATATTGATTTTAGAACTTGCAAAATGATAATGAATACAACGGTTATATTGTTTGAGATTGGAATTGTTCATGATTATTGATATAAATCTTATTAAAATCCATCTGTCACATTAATCATTTTGAATTTAATTTCCTGTCAAAGATCATTATTTTTGGAGAAATAGTGCGTTATTAGATTTAGATCGCTGATTCCGACAAACCCTTTATCATCGTTTCGCATCAGTGTTATTTGTATTTAAGTGAAAACTATTCAGTTCACCCGAAAATCAAGATTCATCAACTTAGTTATTATATATGCATGCATGTATTAGATATGAAAAGTCTTTGTGTTAATTGCATTGAGTCTAGAGTATTCTTTTGTGGAATATAAATATTCATGTAATCAACAAGTTTGGATAAGTCATAAAGAATCAAAGAAAAATCCTCTTAGTGATTTCCTCTTCTAATTTTGTCTTGTTCATGTGAGTGTGAGAGAGTGCTCACCACCTTCCAACATGCTCACCACCTTCCAACATAGACCTCCTATTTTCCTTTTCTTGGGGCATGTTTTTTTGGGGGGGAGGGTGGGGGAGGGTTGGGGTGGAGCATAAATAGTAATGGTAAATGCTGAAACTATCCTAGAGGGGGGTGAATAGGGTTATTTCTAATCTTATTAGATATTAGTGTCAATTAAAATTATTTAGAAAATATATCCTAACAATGATGATATTCAATAAGATATATGCAAGGATATATATATATATATGCAAAGGGAAAAATAAACAAGAAACAATATAAACCAATAGTGAACACAAAGAGCAATCCAAATACAATAATATGATCACGGAGTTCGGACCTTCCGTCCTACGTCTCCGCTCCCCTCTCCTGAGGAGAACTCCACTATCGACACACCCGGTTTGGAAACCGAAACTTTTCTATACACTCGGTTTTCTAGCTCACCAAAAATTCTACAAATCTCTCACAATGTACATACACAAACTACAACCTCAAGTGTTGGTCCTCACGAATTGCCTCCCTCAAGTGCTCGGCTTTACTACCTCTCTCTAAGCTTTACTACCAACGCCACTCCTCTTGGTATCGACTACGTCCTCACCACACACTCCTCTTGGTGTAAATATGTATTACAAAGTGATACTCTCACAATAAGGCTTAATTATAAGATTTGTTCTCTATAATAGATGAGAACACAATTTAGGCTCACTCTCAAGGTTACACTCATCACAACCCCAAATTATACAATATGTGAAAATACTTAAGCTCAATGGTTGTGTGTGCAAGCAATGAGAAAATAAAATCAAACTCAATTAAAGTCTAGCAAATATAAATATGACGATGTAAATGTAAACAAGCTAGATAAAAAAGTTGAGAAAACTTCTCTAGAACAAGAGAGATGGAGATGTGAAATAGAAAGCTCAAACCAAAGATGATCTCCTCTTCTTGTGAAACAATCTTCACAAACCAATTTTATAAACACTTAAACAAGTTTTAAGGGTTAAACAAATTTAAACCACCCTTAAAACTTGTTTTTAAACTTTCTTTTTCTTGGTTCAGAAATAAAATAGAATGGGCTATATATAGGATGAAGAACCAATGCATAAAACCCAAGCAAAACCAGCAAAAATGATAAAATAACCAAGACTGAAAATATAATCATTACAGGCCATCAGTCGACTGACGGGTTTCATCAGTCGACTGATAAGCTGACCGTTGTAGGTATTTTTCAGCTCATCAGTCGACTGACGACATTTATCAGTCGACTGATGGATCATAAGTCGACTGGTCAGTCAACTAAAACAAAACAGAAATATTTGGCAACTACAGGCATTTTTATCAGTCGACTGATCGGTAGACTGATTGCATCAATCGACTAACCAGTCGACTAATAATAAGTATATATACAGCCTGTTTAAAGTAGAAACCTGATTTTCAAACCACCTTAAAAACAGCAAACAAATTCTAAAAATTATGAAACTTTGAGAAATGATTGTAGACATGATAATACACATGTTATAAAAACTGGTTTTCAAAAAGCATCTCCCAAATGTAAAATCTCATCATTTTGCAAAATCACATAAGTATAAACATGTTAAAAACTTGAGTTTACCAAAATGACTTAAACAAAACTTTGAAATACTTTAGAATGGATTTAGAGACTTATACAAGATATAAAAATAGTGTAAATAAGTTTTCAATCCATAAACATAATATTTTACAATTTTAATATAATATAAAACACATAAATATGAAAATAAAGATATATATTGTTTCATATCTATATAGCTAAACCAAAACAACTTATCCACATAGAAAACAAATAAGTATTATATATCTATTTGTTTGCAAAAACTTTTGTGGATAAAACACATAAACCATTAAATTGTGTGTGTATAATATCGAGCTTAAGGTACTAACACACAAAGTATAAACCCTAAACTAATTTACCCAAGCTTGATAGATCTTCATTGTAGCTTGTCTTGGTAAACATGGAAGAAGCTTGAACTTGGATCTTGACTAGTATGCATAGGCTTCATTCTACTATTCCGCCAACCTCTATTGGATATGATCGTGAATGCTCGATTCCATCCAACCTCCAACATATTATTTGTCTAGAATACCTAATAAGAAAACATAAACACTAGACAAACAATATTAGGAATAATCATCAAAACAAGATTAGAAGATGTAGGCTCATAACTTGAGACCTAACAAATGCAAAGTGATACTTGGATATAGAGCGAAATCCATACAAAAAATGACAAGCATTCTGGCCTCTCATCATGAATTTGCTCCTAATTGTAATGTTTCAAGAAATTCTAGGTGTAAATTATTGGAGTAATTCTGGAATTCTGCCAGTCTGAATGTAGTTATATATTTATATGATTAGCTGAGGTGGGTTGCTAAGAAATGATATGTGCACGGTGGCGGAGCCATGAATTTCGGCAAGGGGAGTCCAAAAAAAATTAAACAAGAGAACATATAAATTTTCTAGCGCAATTGGTTATCATCTAAACATTATTACATAACAAGACTTCTAAATCATACTTTCAATTATAATATAGTGTTTACAATAGCATTATTCTCCCCTTCAACCAAATTTTTAGCAGGTTTACCGATCCCTACAATTTTAGAAAAATCATGATGATTAGTCTCAAGTTGATTACTACGCTTCGTAAGGTCTATTTCAGAAAAAAATCTTTCGGATAAAATTTGTCTTGTTGAATCAACTTTCCCTTATTTAACAAAGAGAATGAATTACTGCAACCAGTTAATAACTAACCAATATTTGCATTAACTTTCAGGATAAAACTCAGCCAATATTTATTACTTAAATTATTTCTATGCAAAATAGACAACAACAACTAGTTCCTAATTAGCAACTATCTTCATCAACTGAAAATGTTTTTGAATTTTAACATAGTAATTTATAGGATCACATCATTCCTACAATCAAGTTCATAATTACATTACTAAGTTGCAGATGAAATACCTGAACACCTTAGGCCATTAAGCCCACAAATTAGACGAGACAACTAGATAAAAAGAAATTAGAGCAACACCAGAAACTAAGGAAAATTGCACTATCCTTGTTTAATCAAACAATGAAGATGAAAAGAGAAGAACAACGAATGATGAAGAGAAGAAGACATCTCGTTGTTTGAGCTGAGGGCCATGGGTGAAGAAGGTAGAAAAGGGAAGGGTAGCGGAAATTAGGGTTAAGAAGGCAGCAATTATTGTCTAACCACAACATGAATCAGCATTAGAAGCCTGTAATTTGGAAAACCCTAAGTGAGTTTATTAGCTCTCTCTAGGATGTTATTTATAGTGTTCAAGGAAACAAAGAAGTTTGTCATTAACCAATGTGAGACTAAACAATAGTAAACAACTACTCTCAACACTCTCCCTCAAGCTAAGCATACATATTGTACATGCATAGCTTGTACAAATAAAATTCACTTGTGTTCTCCTAAGAGGTTTAGTGAGAATATCTGCAAGTTGATGATCTGATGGTATGTGCTTGGCTCTAATGATTCCCTTCTCCTTCTTCTCACGAACCAAGTGGCAATCAATCTCTATGTGTTTTGTCCTCTCATAAAACACCGGGTTCTTAGTGCAAATGGCGGCAATGTTATCTCCATACAAGCTCATGGGACACTCTGGAGGATAACCAATCCCTGTTAGTATATCTTTAACCTAGATCAGCTTGCAAGTCAAATTCGCTATGGCTCGATACTCTGACTCAGTTATAGATTGAGAGATTACACTCTAGGTTTTATCATGTAAGACAGATGATGGTAGTCTATTAAATAGATAGCATGCTATCAAAATGGCATCGCCCCAAAAATATTTTGAAACTTGACAATAGAATAACAAGGTCCTAGCAAGTTCTAACAAGTGTTTGTTCTTACACTCAGCAACCCCATTTTGTTGGGGTGTGTAAGTACAAAAGACTAATGTAAAATTTTATTTTCCTTCAAATATTTTATAAAAGAGCTTTCAAAATATTTCTTAGCATTGTCTATTCTTAAAGTTTTGGTGAATTGTGAAATTAATTTTTAACCTCAATACAAAAAACTTTAAAAATAGAGAACACTTTAAAACGACTTTTCAGCAGGTAAATTCAAGTCATGCGAGAAAAATGATCCACAAAACTAACAAAATATTAGAAACCGAGTTTGAATGGAATAGAACAAGAATCCCATATGTCAGAATGTACTAAATCAAAAGGGATACTGACTCACTTATTGACGCGACTTGGGTAAGACACCCGTTGGTGTTTTCCGAGCTGACATGACTCACACTCTAAAGATTCAATGTGATTTAAATCTAAAGATTCGATGTGATTTAAGCCGACAATGTTCTTCAAATGCTTATGTGAAGTTGATACATGCCACTTGGAAGGGGCAAAGTTTAGTTCGTACAAGCCGTTCTGCTCATGTCCAGTACCAATCATCTTCCTCATCCTAATTACCCGAAAAATACATTGTGTAGGAAAAAATGTGACCGTGCAGTCTAATACTTTAGTAATTATACTGATAGATAAGAGATTAAATAAAAAATAAGAAAGATATAGCACAGAAGAAAGTAGAAGAGTATTAGTGTTGGTAGATCCAACACCCTCCACAGGAGTGGTGGATCCATTAGCCAATACCACTGAAGGAAAGGAGATGGTATACGAGTATGATATACCTCAGTTCCTAGTCATATGATCAGTTACTATAATACCCCAACCCTCGAGAGGGTGATGTGATTAGTATTGATAGATTTGATTGGAATACTCATACCACCAATATGCATCTTCTTTTCGGAAACCCGACTCTTAGAAACTCCAAAGTTAAGCGTGCTTGGCCTGGAGAAATTCTAGGATGGGTGACCCCCTGGGAAGTTTTCCAGGGAGCATGTGAGTGAGGACAAAACATGCTGAAAAGACATGTGGTGATTTGTGAGGCCAGTCCATTAGATCTAATAGCGTACCGACTCCAGGATTCCGGGGCGGGCCGTTACAGTTACTCCTGAATCTATAGCCCAAGTATGACGATGTGAAGCAAGCAGTGGGTTTACCTGTCTGGGGCAAGCGTAGCCATAGTAACAGAGGATTGAGTATTCTTCATTTGCTAAAATAACTGGAGCTAAAACCGCTCAAATTGGAGGCAAGTGTTTTCATCCATGTGACTCTCCTATGTAGCAACATGTGCGCTTTGAGGTTATTTTCCTGTAGATGAGAACAATAAAATTTCATGTGACCCTGTTTCTAACAATAATGACAATAGATAGAGAGACCAGATGAACCCTCCCCTACAGCTCCTTGTGAACTATCACCTCATCCACCATGTGCTCCACAGCATCCTCCACATCTACCAAAGCGACCTCCACCGTGATCAACCACTCAACCAATTGTTTGTCTACTCTGTGTGACGAGAGCTGACCTATTTACAGATTCTGTAGTAGTACTTGCTAGTGAAGCTGACACTGCTAATCTCAAAAAGTAATTTGTTTATACTAAAGAGCGTATAGTAGAGCTTCCAATAATTTGTGGCCTTGCTGAATTGTAAGACTGTGGAAAAGAACCAAGAAAGGTGAATACCATCTATCGATCCCTCTGATCTTGTATTTTCTGAATATCCCCCGTAATGAGAAAATTCTACCTGAGCTCCTCTACGAGGTGATTGAAGTTTCTATAATTCTTCTCAAAAGTCTGATTATGCTTGTCCATCCTGCTCCGAAATAACTCCCAAATGACGTCATACGCTAGATTGGTTGTGTCCTAGGCATGAGTATAATTGTTCCAAAAACTTCCACACTTGTGTATTATAGTAAATTGCTAGTTGAAAGACCTGTGGTTCTATATTGTTCCAAAGTTGATGACGTAGACTAGTGTCATCCTGTTTCTAAAAGACAGTAACTGGTACGGGAGGGTAATCTATAAGATGATGATCATTTCCCCGACCTGAAATATAAACTCGAACCGGTTGCTTCCAAAGTAGGTAATTGGACTCATTCAATTTTTGATCAGCGAACCTACTAGAGAGCACCTCCTTGTGTGTATTTATCTCATCAACAGAATTACTGAAGGAGGTCATCAATACATCAAATAAGATCTTTCAACTATCAATCTCACTCAACAACAAGTTAACTTCCAGTAATCAAATCATCAACAACTAATCAACACAAGTAATTAGTTCAATAAATAAAACCATCCCGTAAAGAACAACTTATCATTTATCTCAAAGAGATTATTACCGACTGATCGTAACATAGAGCTAAATAATTAGCTGAAGATCTATAAAGATCTAGTTGATAAGCTAAATAATTGCTAAATATCTATAAAGATCTAGTTGATAAGCTAAACGATTAGCTAAAGGTCTATGAAGATCTAGTTGATAAGCTAATATTAGTGTTAGTTAAATATTGGGTATTGGGTTAATAGGCTGTTACCCGTTAACCATAACCCTATTTGTATGGCTATATATATCTCTCTTGTGATTCTCAATAAACAACAATTAGGGTTTTCTCTATTTTCTACATGGTATCAGAGCATGAAACCCTAGCCGTCACAAATCTTCATTCAAAAAAAAACCCTAGCCGCCGCCCGCTGCTACAGTGCCGCCGCCGCCGCTACAGTACCGCCGCCGCGCGCTACAGCGTCGTTGCTACAGTGCCCTCTATATCGTGTTGCTTATTCCCTCGACATCTCAGTCTTCGAACTGATGAGAGGACGATTGTATCCCTCAACATTTCAGTCATAGAACTGATGAGAGGAAGCCTCGACATTTCAGTCATAGAACTGATGAGAGGAAGAGTGTCTATCTCACGTTGTTGAGATACTTCACTTTTATTCTTGTTTCCTTCGAGAAACAAGAACATAGAAATTGAGCTTTTGTGCAAACAAAAGCCAGGGCTCTCTCCCTCAGGTGATCTCGCCTACGCAGCGTGAGGGCATGACTATCTATCACTCTGCCTCTAATCCTGCTCCTGATTTGCTCTTAGTTTATGTTTCAAAAACGGATCTCTACTACTAATCTGCCTATTTGACTACTATTTGTCTCCTATTATTGCTCAAAAATATAAATGACTACTACTTCGATGTCGGACATCTCCTCCTCTACTACTCCTTCTATTGTTGCTGGTGAGACTTCTGCGCCCAAGGTAGTCTTAGGGACTACTATTAAATTGAATGGAGCAAACTATTTGCTCTGGGCACAAGCTTTCCACATCTTCATTGGCGCTCAGAGCAAACTACCATATCTTCTTTCATCTCCACCACCAAACTCAGATCCTACCTATAATTCATGGCTCTCATCTGATTATTGTGTTATGACTTGGCTTCTCAACAGTATGGAAGCACATATCAGTAGCAGCGTTATGTTTTTAACCACTGCAAAGGAGATGTTGGACAGCCTAAAGATTATGTACGCGAACGAGAAGAATGTTTCTCATGTATTTGAAATTTATGAACGACTGTTTGCGCTCAAACAGGGAGATAAGTCAGTTCCGGAATTCTTTGGTGAATTGAAGGGACTGATAGACGAACTAGAGATGCATCAGCCTGCAGTAGCTGATACAGCGACGCTATTAGGGTATCATCGTGATCTGGCAGTATCCAAATTTCTTTCTGGGTTGAACCCTAATTTACAGTCCCAGGTGAGAGGACAGATATTGGGTGGAGATACAATTCCCTCACTGACTGCTACATTCTCCAGAGTCATGCAGGTCTCTACTGGTGTTACTTCTGATACTACTACACCATCTCCACCTATGATGGATCAGTCTGCCATGTTCTCTAATCAAGGCAAAGGCCGCGGTCGTGATCGTGGTCGTGACCGTGATTCAGGGGGAGGACGTGGCTCCTTTGGTGGGAGGCAATGTGAATCTAATAAGGGCTCACGATAGTGTGGTCATTGTGGGAGAACCAATCATATTTCTGAGAAGTTCTGGGAGAAGTTTGGTCGTCCTCAGTGGGCCCAGGTAGCTGATACAGAGTCGACTAACTCATCTATTTCTGCTATTACTTCTGGTGGTCCAGCTGTTACTGCTCCTACTGTTCAGATTTATCAGGCAGATTATGAGAGGTTACGCCAGCTAGAACTCTCTCAGAATATTCATTTTGCTACTCATGCATCCTCTTCAGGTATGGATGCTTACATAGCTTCTTCTCACAAACCCTGGGTACTAGATTCTGGAGCCTCATCTCATATGACAGGTATAAAGGATCACTTTGTATCTTTACATCTTTCTGATAAGTTTCCTTCTATCTGCATTGCTGATGGTACTCTTTCTCCTGTTCGTGGTGATGGAGTAGTTCATGCTACTTCCTCTTTAAAACTAACTGATGTGTTATATGTTCCCAAATTCCCTGTTAGCCTATTATCCATTAGCAAGTTTACAAAACAAAATAATTATAAAGTCATATTCTTTCCATCTTATTGTGTTTTTTAGGACCTAGCAACTGGGATGAAGATTGGTTCGGGGCATGAGAGAGGAGGTATGTACTATTTGGACGACAGTGTGTCAGAAGCTGGCCTTGTTGCATCACAATCTGACTCCACTTTATTGTGGCACTGGCTTCTGGGTCATCCTTCACTACAAAAACTTAGATCGGTAGTTTCTGTTCAGCCATCTATTTCTTTTTTAGGTTGTGAGTCGTGTGAACTAGGTAAGCACCATCGTGCTACTTTTCAGAGTCGAGTCGATAAACATAGTAGTTTTGCTTTTGAGTTGGTTCATTCCGATGTCTGGGGTCCTTATCGTGTTCCCTCTGTGCAAGGTTTTCGATATTTTATTATCTTTGTTGATGATTTCTCTCGCATGATGTGGCTTTATCTGTTAAAAGAGAGGTCAGAGGTCTCGCACGTTATTGAACTCTTTTATAAGGAAATAAAAACTCAGTTCTCTACTTCTGTTCGTATTCTTCGTACTGATAATGCTTTGGAATATATGAAAAGTGATGTTTCAAAATTTTGTGCTCTTAATGGCATTATTCATCAGACTTCTTGCTCTCACACTTCACAACAAAATGGAGTTGCTGAGAGGAAGCATAGGCATATTCTAGATGTTGCTAGAACACTGATGATACATATGAATATTCCAAAATATTTGTGGTCTGATGCTGTTCTCACTGCAAATTATTTGATTAATCGCATGCCTTCCTCTGTCCTTGATGGTTTAATACCATTCAATTGTCTTTATCCTGATAAAAAATAATTCTCTGTGATTCCCCATGTCTTTGGTTCTACGTGTTTTGTTCAGGATTTAACTGCTGGTTTGGATAAGTTATCATCTAGATCCATCAAATGTGTTTTTGTTGGATACTCTCGTACTCAAAAAGGATATAGGTGTTATCATCCGTCCACCAGGAAATATTTTGTGTCTGCTGATGTTACCTTTTTTGAGTATGTCCCATATTTTTCGTCTGGTTCCACTACTATTGGCTGTCCACGGGTACCACTACCTTCTTCTGCTCCTACTACTATTCCATTACCTGCTCCTGTTGCTCTTGCACCGAAGCCTCTACTGACATACTCTCGCCACCCAAAAGTACATGCCCCTGAATCTGCTACTGCTGAACCTTCATCTCCAGCTGTCGGTCCATCTCATGTTGAGACCTCTATTCCTTCTGACTTGGATATCCTTATTGCTCTTCGAAAAGGTAAACGGTCTTGCCCGAAATATCCTATATCTCTTTTTGTCTCTTATGACCGTCTCAACCCATTTTTTCATCAGCTTGCCTTGTCCTTGTCCACTGTATCTACACCTCGGTCATATGAGGAAGCTATGTTAGTACCAGCTTGGAAGCAGGTCATGGATGAGGAAATGAATGCACTACTTTCTAGAGGGACTTGGGACTTGGTTTCTCTACCTACTGGAGCGACTGTGGTTGGTTGCAGATGGGTGTATACCCTAAAATATCGCCCCAATGGGTCTGTTGACCGTTATAAAGCTCGCCTGGTTGCGAAAGGCTATACCCAGACATATGGCGTCGACTATTTTGAAACCTTTTCTCCCGTTGCTCGTCTCAACTCCATCAGAATTCTTTTCTCTCTGGCTGTTAATATGGATTGGGCGATGCACCAACTAGATGTGAAGAATGCTTTCCTTTATGGTGATTTGGACGAGGAGGTTTATATGGAGCAACCTCCTGGGTATATTGCTCAGGGGGAGAATATTATCTGCAGGCTGAGAAAGGCCATCTATGGGTTAAAGCAGAGTCCTCGAGCTTGGTTTGATAAGTTCAGCAAGGTTATTTCTAATGTTGGTTTCCAACGTTGTCAATCTGATCACTCTGTCTTTCTTCGACGCACAACAACTGGTTTGGTTATTTTAGCCGTATATGTTGATGATATCCTGCCGACTGGGAGTGACTCTATTGCCTTAACTAAGACTAAAGAGTATCTCAACCGTCATTTTATCACTAAGGACATGGGAAAGCCAAAGTATTTTCTTGGGATAGAAGTTGCATACTAAAAACATGGCCTGTTGTTGTCCCAAAGGAAGTATGTGCTAGATTTACTAGAAGAAGCAGGTCTCTTGGAATGCAAACCTGTAAACACTCCAATGGAGGCAAATGTTGATTTGTGGCGTGATGATACCTCTCTCCTAGATGATGCTGGACGATATAGGAGACTAATTGGGAAGCTAATATATTTGACAGTTACCAGACCTGATATTACTTTTGCAGTAGGTGTATTGAGCAGGTTTATGCACAAACCTAGAGAGGTTCATTGGACAGCAGCTCTGAAGATTTTGGCATATGTCAAGAGTTGTCCTGGCAAAGGATTGTTATATAAGAAGCATGGGCATACTCACATTTCGGCTTTCTCTGATGCTGGCTACGCAGGAGACATGGGAGACCGGAAGTCAACCTCATGATTTTGTACTTTTGTTGGAGGTAATCTTGTGACTTGGAGAAGCAAGAAACAAGATGTAGTATCACGATCTAGTGCAGAGGCCGAATATAGAGTAATGGCTCACACTGCTTGTGAGATGGTGTGGCTAAAAAAGTTTATGACAGAGCTTGGTTTTGTTCAGCCTGGACCCATGCCAATGCATTGTGACAACCAGTCTGCCATTTATATTGCACAGAATCCTGTGTTTCATGAGAGGACAAAACATATTGAAGTTGACTGTAATTTTGTCAGAGATGCTTGGGAGAAGAAGATAGTATCTCTCATATTCACTCCGTCCTCACAACAACTTGCTGATATTCTTACCAAGGCTACTTCTTCAAAGGTGTTCTCTACTATATGTGACAAGCTGGGCATGATAGACATCTATGCTCCAGCTTGAGGGGAAGTGTTAAGTTAAATATTGGGTATTGGGTTAATGGGCTGTTACCCGTAACCTTAACCCTATTTGTATGGCTATATATATCTCTCTTGTGATTCTCAATAAACAACAATTAGGGTTTTCTCTATTTTCTACAATTAGCTTAACTTTTTTTAAAGACGGATGAACAGTACCATCAGATGAATAATGCTTGATAAACAGTATCTGAGTTGATGAACAATATCATCTGATGAATAGTGCCTGATGAACAGTATCTGAGTTGATGAATAGTGTTCGCTAGGGTTTGATTGTGGAGGATAACGCTAGGGTTTGATTGTGGAGGATAACGGCTAGGGTTTAAGAGGGGTGGAAGGTGACGACCAGGGTTTGGAAATTTAGGGAGAGTAAAGAGGGTGGCTCTGATACCATGTAATTTGGAAAACCCTAGTAAATTTATTAGCTCTTTCTAGGATGTTATTTATAGTGTTAAAGGAAAAAGAGAAGTTTATTCCTAACCAATATGAAACTAAATAATAGTAAACAACTACTCTCAACAAGCAG
>BQKN01000091.1:149251-204293 GCA_022839385.1 Asparagus kiusianus
TCTAGGGATGCATCCAATGAAACTGATGCCCTGATGCCTGCCTTGAAGATCATGGGAAATCATTTTGAACCAATTCAAGATGAAATGGAACTTGTAAGAAATACATTCGTTATAACAGATCGTAACATATATGACATGCATACTATTATAAGATGCATCTTCCTTTTTAAGTTGGAACTTTTTACTTTTTCAGTTAATTGAGCTATTGATCAGAAATATGATAAGAAATATTGGATGAATCTAGACAAATTTAGTGAAGTTGCTTTAGTTAAGATACAAAAATTGTGTCTCTTGGTTATCCATTCTCTCCTCCAACAAATCCTCTTTCCTATTTCAAATCTATCATTTAGATACAGAAATTGGGGGAAAACATAAAACCATCTAGTCACACTCATACAACACATATAACCACAACACAAATACCTGCATGCAAACACACGCCTTGCACTTTTGAGTAGTCATAAGCTATAATTGTTGACTCAGGCTCGTAAAGCTGACATGGATACTCTGGATTATACCAGAATTGCTGAAATTCTTAGAGGTAAATGGAATATCCGTTAAAGTTGTGACACCTATTTTCCACATAAAATCTCTAGAATGAGTTTCCCCAAATTCTTGACCGTCTCAAACTAATCCTTATGTTGACCGGATTATCCACTTAGACTGTGTAATAAAAACACCTCCAGGGATAACACCTTGACAGACTCACAAAAAGGTATAAAACATTTACCCAGTTCAAAGAAGGTTTGAAAATTTTCACAATCAATTGAAGTCTAGGAATTCCCAGTCTAAACTCTTGAAACTTGATAAGCAGCAAAATACTAAGGTTATGAAGCTAATGCACACAATTATGTGAAATCAAAGGAATAAAAAATTGAAGAAGAATTAGGCCATTGTATTTTCTTTTACAAGGACACAATTATGTGAAATCAAAGGAATAAAAAATTAATGAGTATCATTGACAAGGAGGGGGATTCCCTCCTTGACAATGATGTGACATAATCCCCATCATGTGAAGGAGAGAGAATAAAGTATGAGAGAGATCATTCACATGGTGGAGATTGTGCCACATCGAGAATAAAGTAGGAGAGAGATCCTTCACATTGTGGGGATTGTGTCACATCATTGTCAAGGAGAAAAATCTCCTCCTTGTCAAAGATACCCATTAATCTCTCTAGATTCAAAAAAGGCTCAGAAGATTCAAAAAAAGAAGGAAAAAAAGCTAACGAGAAATCCAAAAATAGTAATTTGTAAATATCTTATTAAATTTGAAGATTTCTTTGTTATCTGAAAGGACAACAATAACTTCTTAATATAAACATTACTCTAATCACGCAAATACTTTAGTGACCACAAATAATACAAGTACTCCGATGACTTCGAGATCTTCCCATGCTTCAAAATGGAAGTTTAATGACTTCTTGTTCTGAGGTATTAGACAAACAGCTCTTACAAGATAAGAATGCATTTGATGAGATGGATACAGCCTGGTTGCTATTACATATTATCTATACGAAGATTTGAGAATATTTCAAGTGTCAAGAGTAACTAGACAATTATGAAAAGTTTGATGAATGGCTATTTTGCATAGTAATATAGTACAGTTGAGTTTTGGCTGTTTGGCAAAACAACATTTGGTTTAAAATTGGAAGTACTAGCTTGTAAGTTGAAGAAGATAATCTTGAAATCTGAAATTTATTGTTACATTTTAAATAAAATGATCTTAGAAATTTCACATTGTTTTATGAAGAGCAAGTTCTCTGAAATCAGCCAGAGTCGGATTAGTTTGGGATTCCATTAAAAAATTTCAGCTGTAACTTTGTTGACAAATCCGAGACAGAATTTGGCCATGGCTAGGATCCCCCAGAGGGCTTGCGCAATTTGGAAGATATACCTGAATAATAAATGTTATTACCCACAAATTATATGGATTAAGAAAACAGCACTACAAAGTGAAGTATAATAAATCAGGAAATCTTTTTGGTGAATCTATCAAAGATGTGCTGGATGTTAAGCAAATATAGCTGAAGCTCACAGAATTAGAGTGAAGTGTAATAAGTAGGCAGCTTATGAGATAAGGCCTCCTCCATGTGAGTTACACATAACTACTTGACTACTTGAAGTGTTATGGAATCCAAGAAGATAGTAGGATGTTTTATGTTGGTGGTTCTACTCATCATATCTTCAGGTCTTACCTTACCTCTCCCCAAAGCATGGTTCTTTATTCCATGGAAAAATAAACAGAAAGAAGGAAAGGAAATTTACCCTTTATTTTAGCAAAAGGGTTTAGAAAATTTTCTTCAGAGATTTATCCTCATTAAGAATACTAAAGAGACTATTGTTTGGATATCCATCCTCAAGTATCTTTAACCTGCAATTTATTTTTGCAGCAAACCAAGCAACCGCTAACTGTAGGCCAGGGAGTATAATATAAAGAGAATTGCATATTTTAAATGAAGCTTTCATTAGATTTTTTTTTTTTAATATGGAGTCCCTGAATTTTTTTTTCTTTCTTTTCTTTTTGTTTTTTTAGCAGGAAAAATGTCTTCTGGTGAATTATTTTGCAACATAAGCAGTAAGTTCAGTGGAATTTGCATAAAGAAGACCAGATGCAACAAAGTATGCATCGAAGAGCTCTTTGATTATGGATATTGCAAAGCATATTGGTACGGCCTTCGTTGTACCTGCTGTGTGAATTTAGGAAACTGATACAGTTGATTACTCCATAGCAGAACATAAGCAGTTGAAACTGAAAAGTTCTGAATATGTTTTGGTCTTCTTCATTTACCTTCATTAACTTTAAAAAAATGATAAAAACCATATATTATTATAATAAAATATTATTATGGACATTAACAGGGCCTTGCTTGTGGAGTTTTCCCAAATAAAAATAAAATACGTGAAGGAATCATAATTGTCCGATGATCTTCAAGCGGAGAAAAGCAAGACATCATATAGAAAACTTGCATCCAAACATAGTGGATCTTACTCTAGAAACTTTCACCTCAAACTAAAATATTGCCTTTAATTAATTGAAATTCAGGGGATGGATACACAAATATATTAGCAATGAAATCATTTCAAGAATATCCTTAGAAAATTGAGTAAACAAATAATTCACATTGAGCGGATGCAACTCATTTACATAGCTCATGGGAGTGAGAGAATGTACACGATATTGAAATGTCTAATTCACATAAATTTTATGCTACAGAATTTGCACGAAACTCATAATTTTTTGACTTGACACATCAATTTAATATAAAAACTTATATGGTGGGTCAGAACATTTTCAGGTATTTTGGCTGATTCTGAATACTCCACATAGTAGCAGAATACTTGCGGACCTGCCCTGGCTTCCTCAATAAAGTACTTCAGATAGTTAGCTATACCTACTTTGATATCCACTATTAATGTATTTGCAAATATATTTCACCTGATGCGACATATTTAATTGAATCACCGATTTAGCAGGAATGTTACCTTCGGAAGACGGTGCTCATGTAGAAGTAACTCCAATACCAGTATTACTCCAATTACCTGCATTAAGAATTTGTTGAACCTTTCATGAAGTTAACCAAAGTTTACGAGCTCGTTCATGAGAGGCCATAATGTTTGTCAGTTTGCATAGCTTACAGTATGCATACAAGTATCAGCCAGCATTGACCAACCTCACCATCGACATCTATGCTTTTTCCCAAAATAAAAATAAAATAAAGGGAAAAAAAAGAGGTTGACAAAATCAGGTTTTTCATTTTGGGCTGAAACTTTAAAACGATCCCGTCTGGTCTTTTGTTATTTTACTTACAACAAGAACAAATATAAAAAAACTGGAAGCAAGAGACTGATGTCATGACTCACACATATAAAAGGAGTACTACTGACGTCCAAGGAAAATAAAATGTCCGTTCCTAGTCCTAATTCTAGGAAAAGAATCCTTCATGTTAACACATACTGAAAAAATAGAGACCAGATAAAATACTGCATCATGTCGAGATAGGAATTTTACCGGTCAGAGATTAAATTATGCTTTCCCAGCATTATCAAACAGTTAATAAACGATAATTCATAATATCTGCAACGAACCATTAATGGCAGAGACACCCCTAAATGCAAGGAGGGAAACATCAGGAATAGATGCCGGTTTCATTTTCCCATTCATTCCATGCAAAGAAATTAGAAACAACAATTTCTTCTGACTGATTGAAAAGCTAACATGTCCCTACTATGTAATGAAGAAAAAACGACCGAATAGACTCACCTTGTCATGTATGAATGAACTATCAAACTTCCTTCAAGTTCCTCTGAACGAGGACCCAGTTCCCAGGGGAAATTAGCTTTCGGAATTCCACCAAGTTCCAGGAATCCAACGAGCAAATATTATCTGATCTCACTGTGAGCAGTAACGAACTGATAATGCACCTAGAATACAACATAAATAGGAAACAGATACTAGTACAAACAAATCATAAAAGAAACAGAGTTTGCACGAAACATAGTGGCATTACCATCAGAAGAAAGCAGTGAATAGAAAAGGCAATAGGGAGCACGCTAAACACCCATCTGTTCTTGCAAAATAAGCGAGTTGCGTTGAAGAGATAAGGGCTCTACTTATATGTCAAAAAAAAATCGGCAATATTATAAAAAATCACACTGAAATGGAAAGGTTTAATGAGTAAAATGGAGAGCTTTTGGAAGGAAAGAAGATCATGATTCACAACATGAGAATTCATAAAAAATATATATATGCAGCGGAAACCTTCACTAGTACAAATTAGTTAGATGGGTCACATGCAAGGGTATGGAAGTAGATTTCACGGAACTATGGTTAAATAAAACAAGTCAAAATAATACATAAACAATGGAAGGAATATGATTATATGAATATTCGTCCTCCTTTGTTCCAAATAGAGGGACAAAAATATGAAACAAAAATACCAAGATCGAAAATATTATATTTCTCATTTGAAACTTTACAGGGAGTCTTATCCTATTTTCCTCTAAGACAACAATCCCTCTGTTACTCTTCAGACAAAACAGCACAGGTCCAAGACCTGACATTAAAACAAAGAGTAAAGGATAAAATTTGAAACCACAAAAAAAATTATTGTTTTAGGATTCTTGTTCAATTTTTTCCTCATCTGATACAGTTTCTTCCGATGAAACTTCTTCAACTTTAATCTGGTTAGGCTCACATTGACCTGATTGAGTCTTACTTGAGTCACTGCTTTCTGTCCTATCAGCCTCCTTATCCTTTACCTTCTCCAAACTGGAAGTAAGGGACTTCATGCTTGCCTCCTCTTTTACATGGATTCCGTCAGCATCTCCAGGCACACCTTTTTCAGCCTCTTCAAAAGTTTGTAAGTTCTCAGGCAGCGGTAATTCATTCTTTTGATGGCTAGGGCTTGGCATACCAGATGCTATTGGTGTTGATGTTACAGAATGCACAGAAGTTACTAAGTGAGTTACATCTGGAGATAGTTCCAACTTTGTGGTCGACTCCTTTACCGGAATATCAAAAGATGGTGAATTCAAATTCAGGTTCAGTGATGGGAGGCTAGATCCAGGGTCAGTTCTTGTCAGTATTGGTGGTGCTGGAGGAATGAAGCTCGAAGAAACATCATCAAAACTCGTCATTGTATTGGAGATCCCAGGGGTTTCCTGCTGAAGTCGATGCAACTTCCTTTTCTTTTTCAAACTTTTTCTTGGGTCTTTCGGCAGCAAAGGTGGAGGACCTGGGATTGAGAACGGAGGAATAGTTGACTTATCTTCTCCATAAAGAAGGCGAACAGATTGAGCGATTGCTGAAACTGTTGGAGGCAAATGGGATTCTGGTGGCTTTGGTGGAGGAACATTAACCGCTTCACGAAGCCAGTGTGGAAGCTTATTAGCTTTTGAACCACTTGCTGCATTGTCATCATCTGAGGAATATCTGCTGAAAATGTTCTTCATTTTCATATTAGGAGGCATTCCCATGTTGGACCAAGTGGAGTTCAAACTGTTATGAGTATCGCCTAACAAATTTGGCGAATTATTCAAGAAATTTGGCAGCTTGGGTCTCTTGGTGCCAGACAGCCCATCCTCATTCAACTGTAAAGATCCAAAGCTACTGCCTGGAATTAAGTTCTGCTGAAATGGATTATCAACAGGCAAGCTCATTTTCTCAGGCCTATGAAAAGGTGAGGCTCGAAGATCATCTGAATAACTGGATCCAGGTTTATTGGGCAGCCAAGCTGGCAGAGGCGTGAAGCTTTCATTTATTCCACCTACACTGTTTGGTGGCTCAATAAAAGGAAATCCAGAAGAACGATCACCACATGCCAACTGAATATCTGTTAGATGAGAGCGAAATCTAGGCGGTTCAGCCCCAATAGTCGCAAACTTACCTCCAAGTAATGCCCGATTCATCATTCCATCAGAGATGCCAAGATCAGACTTCGAACTCTTGGGTATTGCAAATGTTGGCCCATCCATTATCTTTTGTTGTTCTTGCATCCATCTTGTACCTAAATCAACAGCTGCTTTGTTTTTTGAGAATTTCAACTTGGGATCTCTAAGCATTGCATCCCAATTACCCCTTCCATGCCTCCGAACCCCAATCCATAGTGCATCAAGTTCATCTTCTGACCATGCATCAAGCTTTGATCTCTTCTTCAAAAATTTATTAGTTACTGCACGTGTCCTCATCATTATGTTGTCAAGGACTTTCTTGTGATTTTCACGTAAAGAAGAGGGTGTACCTAGTCCCAGCATTGGTGGGAGCTCTTCCATTTTATGCTTTTGCTTTAAATCGCTCAATTGTTGTGAAAATTTTGACGCCAAAGGAATATTAGGAAAGTCTTGAGAGGAACCATCCATATTTGTTCGTAATGACAAACTCGGTAAGTGATCTGCTTGCAGCTTCATTGCATTTTTGGACAGAAGTGGGAAAGGAAGTAGTACGTTATCATCAGAAAGTAAGTTGGGAAGGCCCAGTCTCTCTTGAAATGAGGAGAAAGACCCACCTGAATTTTCCATGGGACCATGTAATATCCTTTCCGATGTGTTAGGTGGAAACTGCAAATGACATGCCATCTAATCAGGCTAGGGGTTTTGTACAGACGATTCCAAACAAAGATATTATGTATGTCTAATGTGGAAAATACCAAGGAATATAATAAAACATACCGGGACAAAAGGAAAAAAGTTGTCAGGTATGATATTTTTATTCTTCATACGACGACGCAAAGTCTCCCCAGGTGTGTCATGAAAAGAAGATTTATCAGCAGTGCTCCCTTGTTGTCCAATATTCAAATCATCTGAAGGTCCAGAACAAGCAGGCATAGTGAGTGGCATCTCAGACATCGCAGCGCTTCTTTTTCTCTGTTCATGATCTGATAATGGTTGGCTTGAAATAGAATGAGATTTCCGGGTGCCAGAATTTCTTTGATTTGCATTAGGAGCATAAAGTCCCAAAACAGGTAAAAGATGAGTAGGAGGTTCCGGATTTGCAGAAGGTCCGCTGGGTAACTGGTGGCTTGGTAAAAACATATCAGGAGATAGATTCTCTGAAGGTTTAACAGAAAGATCAAGGTGGGTGCTGTGATATTTTTTGTAACCATACTTCTTTCCTACTTTGGCAGGGGAATTTCTCCTCTTCGGTTCAAACAGCTTAGGTAATTTCGTTTCCTCAAGGCTGACAGGAGAAACATCTTCTCTTGCGTCATCTAAAGATTTGTGGGCATCCAAGCTTTGTGCTTCCGTGGCAGAGGGAACCTGTGATTCTACTAACAACTCATTTTTTTCAGCAGAACGCAAAACTTCAGGGTTTTTCCTCTGTGCAATGCGCTCCCTCTGTCTGGCACGTAGCTTAGCACTGTGTAGAAAAGGATAGAAAGTTAGTGTAGTTAATAACCAAAATGAATTGGAGGCTGCCCCAATACATACTATTTTTCTTTCCAAGCTTGGCCAGCAGGTGTATATACTAGCTCAGGTTCCTCGTCATCATTACCACTCTGGTAGAATAGTAATCACAAACAAGAAGTTAATAAGAGCCGTAAGATGCCAGTGCAGATACAGAAAAAAGAAAGATTTAAAGATGAAAAAGGAAAAAGAATAAAAATAACTACAGTGGATAGTCTACAAAGTGTAATCAGCTGGATAAATGTGAAAATAGAAAGCTTGAATAAAACTAATAGGATATGCATGCTACATTTGAATTAAGGTTTTTTTATTTTAGTTCTTTTAAGCCAAGCTTTAAAATAGGAAGGCTCATAGAGGGATTCAAGTAAGCAGCCTTATCATGATTAACTGCAAAATCTTTTTTCTCACTGCACTAAGACATTACCTATGTTCTTAAGCATAAATTAATATAAAAAATATGAGAGACGTGAATCAGCTAGAAAATTTCCCAGAAGCTTTAGAGAGCTTGTAGATGCAGAGACGAGACATGCAGAACTTAGAGATGATGAGGCACTGTATGAGACACTGATCAAAGAGAAATTTCTAAAGTAGTGGGAACGAAACAATGAGATCAGCAATGTAACAAGCACTGCATTGGGCATGGACAAACAATTTATTCCTTTGCAATAGAACATGCTACAAAGGTCCAGAGTCCAGACTAATGGGACAAAAAATCACATCTTTTCCTATGATTTTATGCTATATGCAAGTATGCATCCATAGAGAAGCACCAAAGCCTTCTTCTGATAAAACATTTAAAAAATAATAACACTGATATCAATAAAATGTGATTAGCAGACTGATGAGATAAGAAATTGGTGCTCAAGTTTTACCCGTAATACAGTCAGGTATGTATTGCAATAATATAGTCAGCACAGAAATCTAGGAATGTAAATGAATATAATACCTCACTTAGTACTTCGCTTGGTATTGAAGCAAATGTTTCTTTGTAAGATACAGCTCTTCTCTGGCGCTTGCCTCGACCAAGAGTTTCTTCCTCCTCTATTTGATACTTTTCCCACCTACAAAAGTTGTGTGAAAATTAACTTAGGCCCTCATGTCAGAAATGTTAACGGTTATTATAAACTAGCGTTACACCAGCGCAATGCTGCGAAAATATTTGAAAAACTAGTGTACTATATTTTCAGAGTTGGATAGACTTCACTTCATTTACTCTAAATGCTCAAGCAATATGTGCGAAATTAAAGATGCTAAAAAAAGAAAAATAATTGAAACATAGTTGGACATATCTAAGAAATCCCACAGAGCTATATCTCCATTTGTCCCTGTAACTATGAAAAATGTTACAAAATTTTCTAACCAAACAAATCTTTGTGTACTCTAATATTGCAAAAATATTCCATAAATATAAAAAAATTAACCAAATGCACAATTGCATTTGAATCATTTGGCTATATTTCAATGTAGTCAATCATCAATTATATGAAGGAATAATATATAATTCATGTTAAGTTTTTCATGTTAGCAATGATGACACAATAAATAACTCAATACAATAATAATATAAGAAGTCAAAAAAAAAAACAAAGGAAGCAAGGGAGATATTTACCTCCTCGTTTAACCTATCCAATATCTACATGAACAATCCTTTACCTAGAGCAGATGATTAATGAAAGGAGATAAGACTAATAATTTTATATGCAAAGACCAAATTTTCTCACATTTTTTCCTTTTTATCTTTGGAAGAGCATTTAATCAATAAGATTCTATTGCAACTGAAATTTAGATTTTGAAGATATTAAATTTTGGGTTTTCCCTTAATAGAATGTAGAGGGGACTGAGATATAAATGGTCATTATTTAAATCTTAGTTTATGAAAATCAATTACTTCCTAAGAGTAACAATAGAATTTGAAAAGGCTTTCAATTAACAGCTAACAATAGAATCTTGATAATAGTATAGTATATTAGTATATTGTATGGTATAACATTAGATGATAGAAAAGAATATTAAAGGTCAAATCTCTAAAAGCACGCCACTGCCTTCTAAGGGCGGCTTTGTTTTAATATGTGTGTGTGTGTGTGTGTGTGTGTGTGTGTGTGTGTGCAGCGTTGAAGCTTATATATTTGAAAATTTTCAAAAAATTAAACTAAACTGCTACATTGTCACTCTTCTCCCTAAAGCATATCCAGTCAAGATTGATGCATAAATAGAGTACGCTATGGAATAAGACTTTTAAAAAGTGAGAATTTGTGTATATTAGCATTTGAGAAGTAATAATAGTAGTTGTCATTGATATTTAGATTTGAATGGGTTCATGTCGAGGCAAATATCTTTTGTGATCATATTACAACTAAATGGATAATTTAAGATTTACTGTTAATTTTGGGAAAAGATATTTTTGTGAATTATGAAATTATGAAAGAATGTACTAGTAATAAACGGGCTGGAAGTTAAGGGGGCAGATCCTTATGATACAATGACATAATTACATGCAAAAGTCATTAGCATTAATTGGGTTTTTATGAAAAATTGAAAGTCAAATTGCCAAAAACTCTAGGAAGTTGCCAGGTGGCGAAAGTTCTAAGAACTTGCCAAGTGGCAGTTAAGGGTTTTACTTTAGTATATAGTATAGATTGGACAGCAGAAAATTTTTTTGTGGAAAAGTGTTTTTGTACAGGAGCTGGTTATGTTGCACAGTTTCTCTGATAAAGAAAATGTACCCGCATTGGCTACCCATCTGGTACTGGATACTTTAATGATTGGATACACCAAATATGTTACTTTAATGATAGGATACACCAAATATGTATTGCAAATTTTATATTGCATTCTAGACATATCAAAGACGAATAGAAGATGTATCCCAGCTGTAGATGCATTTATAGAATGTTTACACTTTGTTAATGAAGAATTATAAATTTGTTATTACTATTGTAATTACCAATTTATGCAGCTCGGTCAATATATTGGGCTTTTTAATAATTATGCCTTAGAAATTCATTGTGGAAGTGCGTTTATGTACAAGACCAATCTTTAAAGTATAATTGCAATGGTCTGAATAAACTTGGAAGTGTCAATGGAGATGAAAACTTTAACATATTACAAAGTGTAATCCAACGAATCAAAAACCAAGTTCTTACCGGAGACGTAAGAGTTTATCCCACTCATTTTCCTCAGTCACATTGATTGCATTGTCTTCTTTTGCTTCAGATGATTGCTCACAAGCATCTCCAGCTAGGCTGGTCAGCAATTCAGTCCCCCCAGGTTCATCATTCAGCTCATCGTTCCAATCCAGTGACTGATTAACCAACAAATGTACCATCAGGTGAGACAGTGAATATGAACCGAAATCATAAATATCAGCATGGAGGCATAATTTGAGAATAAAACTTGAAATGACAGGACTAGTTCAATGCGGCTACTGGTTATATATAAAGTTAAAATAGAAAACATGTTTTAGGGGTTAGAAGAAATGAATTGCCAAAAATGTGGAAATATTTATGATATTATTTTTCCAGAAGATATAAATTACAAAAAATGAATTGCCAAAAATGTGGAAATATTTATGGTATTAGTTTGCCAGAAGATATAAATTACAACAATTAATAATTGAATAATTAGTACAAAGCACAAAAGCAAAGAGATGATAAGCCTTAACAAGTACTACTCGGGGCAAGAAAAATCAAAAACATTATTAAGCTCAGGCAATTGATATGTGAAACAGTTATTAAATGGAAAGATAGTGATAAGAATGACTGAGAGTTAAAAAACAGTAACGACCGTCAAACCTAATCCCAATTACCTAGTCATCTGCCAACGAATCTTCATTTGCAAAACTTTCATTAAGGGTGAGATTCTGTATCAAGCAAGCTTGATAATTCACTATAATAGAATTATAGAATTTCCCCTCAATCCCATTTTGATGGTGTTATGTTAAATTTTATGCTTATAGTTTACTTACCCAATATGCTAGTCAGTGACCACTTTCCTACTTGGTCTTGTCATCATAATCGTTCTATTCAATAAATCAGTCCCAAGGTATGAACAGAACTCCACCATAGGACCAACCAGACAGAAGTGGTTACAATCTCAGAGTTACGTTAAGATGCTATGAGCAACCCCGTGCTGTTCACGAAGAAAGTATAGATCTATTATGTGTAACTTTACTAGTAAAAACTGATGTACTCATCCCCCATTGTGCATGGGACCGCACTTTTATCCACTGGATACTTTCCGACCACTTATACAATCTTCAAATTTAGCCGCTTGTGTATCTATAGTTCTATACCTTTTTCAATGCGATAAATACCCACGAGATACCTATTATAATTACTTTCTGTTGGCATTCTGTGGGTAATTTACTGTAACTTATTTTGTTAGGGAAGAACTTAGGCTTCAGGATACATCGCATTGAGAATGGAATCCTGTGGGTAATTAAAGGTGGTTTGGTTCTTCAAAAATTAACTCTCCTACCATAAATAATGAGTAAGCTTGGTCATCAGGTCCGTCACCTGTTACATTTTCTCAAAATACCCTTTTAGATAAGTCATTTTTTGTATTCCATGAATTACTCCTTTCATTTAACTTTCTCTAATATATATATAATTAAGAGTTTAATCAGTGATTCAATATTAGTTATAATGCTTAAAATTCTTATGATACTTTTAGTTAAGAACATTTAAATGAAAACATATTTATTTATTTTACGATTACAAACATACTATGTTGCATGGGACGGTTATGGATATGGGTATGGGTACAAGTACATGTACAGGAAATGCAAAGCTTTAAAAAGTAGGGAAAGGGACGCAACTATATATACATTGACATTTAATAATTTATACTACATCAATATTATTTTCTCGTTCACATGTTGCAAGAATCAACTATAACATTTTTATGTTTCTTTTATTATGTTTATATGATTGAGTGTTTTTAATTAAAACATGTATTATATAATTGAATTCATGTCTAAGTAAATGTATGCATATATATTCAAGGAGTGTCCAAGGAGTGTTGAGTACGGGTAGCAATACGGGAAGTGTCGGGTATGGCTTCATGATAGAAGTGTCCACGCAACATTGCAAATATAAGATATAAGAAGAGAGGGGTCATTCTTGTTTAGAACTTTACATCCATTTTATAACATCTTTTCACATAAGATATAAGAAGAATGGACTCATTCTTGTTTAGAACTGTACATTCAAACCAGGGCACATAAATGCTTGCACTTCATGAAGAATGTCAACCAGCAGACGCTCAGAATAGTATAATAACCACAGCATCATTACATTCAGCATATCTAATCTTGGAGTTAGCTGCAGCAGAAATTTGAATATTACAATTTCCTGGATCTTGTCCATCAATTTCAACAGCATGAGCATCCTTGGAACAAGAAAAATATATTCACATAAGGGTCTTTAACAGTTCTGCAAGAAATTTTCTTTTCTTTTTCTCCTAACAATTTGCACACTGAGTTCCGTAATGGATAACCTCATAGATCCTATCATTTGTCGGTTTGGTAAATATCCAGGCACAAAAAACCTAGTCATTTGAATAAACCATATTAACCTTCTCAGACAAGCATTTTCAAATTCAGATTTTATTTTTTAATATGATTTCTTTTTCATTTTTAATATGCATTCAGAAGCCAAACGCAAATTCTACCAGTCAGTTAAGAAGTTCACCACAAACACATATTACTTAACAAAACAGGTGTAGTACTCATAAACCAACATGGCCTATCAAATGGTTGATGTTTGTAAATTGTCCAAAAAAGTTTTTGAGTATTAACCAAGTTCAGAGCTCTGGAGGTTACCAGGCTTTCAAAAATAAAAGGAAATTCTAAATGTATATAAGCTACTAGAGATGGAGAGGCTTGCGAGAGGGGGGAGAAGGGACACATGCACATGTACATCTGCTGACAGATGCACACACCCATACCCACACCCCTGTGTCACCCACCCAGAAAAAGGGAACACATCCACACCACAGACACCCTCACCCGTTCCCAAATCCAAGCCAACCTAACACTCACAAAAAGGCATGCTTACATATGATACAAGCAGATACATATAGAGAGAGATTATATTATGCAAATCATTTGATAGAAATCCTTAAATGCCTCAAGAGAACAGCTCACTTCACGCTTAACTAACTTTTATCATTTAGCTTTTTTTTACTTTTTTATTTAACTTTAACACTGTTGAGTTATTTAGATAATGTTGTAAGGACCTTATTGTAAAGAGTACATTACTATAAAAGTGGTACCTCTCTATGGGAGATGTAACCCTAATTTTAACCCCAAAACTCTTCATGATATCAGAGCCATGTGGCGGTGCCTCTGTCCTCTAACCCTCCTCGCGAGCTGAATATTCAAGGGCATGTTCGTGACCCTCTTAGTGTGAAACGCGTATAGGCTCGTGTCCTCGATGAGCTCAACGAGGTACGCCTTCCAGAGCTCCGCCATCGCCACCCTGCAGGAGGCCACCGAGGCACTGGAAGGGGAGAAGCTCGCTAGAAGGGGATCAGGAGCTCGGCGCTCTTCTAAAGCCCAACGAAGACGAAGATCCGGATCTGAAGATGTCATTGACTCACCTCCGACGACAAAGATCCAACGACCCATCGCTGACTCACCTCCGAAGAAGACGACGAAGATGACGAAGACTCACCTCCGACGACGAAGATCCGACGCTCAGTGCTCTTCTATTCCGATGGTGTCGACAGCAAGAGCTCTGGGTTTCGACAGCGGGAGGAACTGAGAAATATCTCCCTCGGTTCATCTATGCTAGGGTTTCGAAGTTTGTTTTTTTTATCTGCAGTGATCGTGTGGGTTAAGTTTTTTTAAATGGTTATTAGAGGCGGAGTGGAGGCTGAAGATCAAGTATAGGCGCTCAATCTTGCACGATTTGTGGTTGAGTTGTGATTGGTCTTGTTTATGTGTTGGGTTTGAGATAAGGGCAGTCAACTGTAAAGATGGGAACACCTGTTACTAGTCAGGAATTGAAAGAGATCCTGGAGGGGGTGGCCAGGGTATTTCAGACCAAATTAGAGGAGAATTATAGTAGGTCAGTCGTGGCCGCACCGGAGTCGACGGAGGTAATGCAGAGGTTAAAGTTGTTGCGTAATGACATCAAGCTTGAGGGGACAAGAAACTATCTGAGTTGGTCTCGAAGGGCATTGTTGAACCTTCAAATCAAATGAATAGAAAAGTATGTGAAGGGGGAGTGCACTGAGCCGGAGAATAAGGCGAGTGTTGAGTGGAACACTTGGAGTAACACTAATTCTCTGGTGGTTTCCTGGTTATTGACTTCTGTGTCTCCAACCATAGCTAGGATGGTGGAGTATCTCAAGTGCAGCTGATGTCTAGAAGACATTGGAGGGGATGTACTCTGAAACTGGGAGTGTGATGATGATGATGGAAGTGGAGGAGAAAATTGATGCTACCACACAATGGGAGAAGACAGTCCACCAGTATGCAGCAGAGCTACGTCACTTATGGGCAGATTTGGATCACTATGATCTGTTATCACTACAAAACCCGGCAGATGTTCTTTTAGGGAGGCAGTATCTTGAGCGCAAGTGTGTGGTTCGCTTTCTCAAGGGCCTGAACCCAAAGTTTGAAGGAGGGCAGCAATCTGCCACCTGTCATCTCTTCCCTCCTTAGATGAGGCTATTGCATCGATTGAACAAGAGGAGATCAGATAGAAGGTGATGACAGGCGATGCCTCACCTGCTATCCGCTCGGTATTGGTGGTTCCAGATGCTCACATCAGAGATGATAGAGAATGCTACAATTGTTGAAAGAAAGGACATCTCAGCTACAATTGCCCTCATCCCCGCAATACTGGTGGTAGCCGATGGGGCAGAGGACAGAGAGGTGGTCGTGCAGGTCGAGGAGGCAGGGGACGTAGAGGCCAAGGAGTTGCTCACCTAGCTGTGACAGATGAGACCCAGACTACTGCTGAGATGACTGGAGCTGAAATAACAGAGCTGGAGGAACTACGTCAGTTCAAGCTTCAGGCTGAGAGTTCAAAGGGCAAGGGACAAGTCACTCAGGATCTAGATAACACTACCCACTTTGGTAACTTTGTTGGTTATGCTCATGCGAACAAAGGTACACGGGTTCAGGCACTTGCATCCACCAAAACTCATGTTGATTGGATCATAGACTCAGGTGCATCTAGGCATGTCACAGGATCATCTAGTGAGTTTGCATTATATTATCCGAGTAAGCATATACATCCTGAGACAGTTCAGACTGCTGATGGGACATCCCAACCCATCAGGGATACTGGCTCGGTCCATTGCACTTTATCTATTACCTTGTCATCTGTATTGCATGTTCCTTCGTTTCCAGTTAACTTACTCTCTGTTAGCTCTCTCATTGATCAATTAAATTGCACTGTGTTATTTGGTCGGAATATGTGTGTCTTCCAGGAGAAGGGAACAGGGAGGAGGATTGGGACTGACATCAGGCGTGATAGTCTTTGGTACTTGGACAGGGAGACTACAATGATTGTTGCTGCTGTTAGTGGAGGGCCAGAGGCAGAAGCAATGCTTTAACATTGCCGACAAGGGCATTTATCTTTTGATAGTTTGAGTAGGTTAGAACCCGAGATAATGAAGAAAGTTGATAGAAAAGAGTTATTTTGGTAATGCTTGTGAACTTAAAAAACATACTCGTTCTACTTATAAAATGATTGGCCTTCGAAGTTTTGAACCATTTGCACTTGTCCATTCTGATGTTTGAGGACCATGTTCTACTACCTCTATTAGTGATTTTAGATGATTTGTTACTTTCATTGATTGCTATTCACGTATGGTCTAGATATACATGATGAAGCAGAAATCTGAGGTTTACAAATGTTTTCAAGATTTCTCGGCTTATGTGAAGACATAATTTGGAGTGCAGGTGAAGATTCTTCGAACAGATAATGGAACTGAGTATGTCAATAAGGAGTTTGCGGCTTTCATCTCTAGTCAGGGAATTCTTCATCAAACCACCTGTCCAGACACCCCTGCTCAGAATAGGGTGGCTGAACGTAAGAACAAGCATCTACTGAAAGTGGCACGCTCATTGATGTTGACAATGAATATGCCTAAGTTTTTATGGAGTGACTGTTATAACAGCAGCTTATTTGATTAACAGAATGCCATCAAGAGTATTAGGGATGAAGACACCATGTGAGATGCTCTTGGGCTCGAATGTTTTTGTTATTCCACCAAGAGTGTTTGGATGCACATGTTATGTGAGATATCACAGATTGATGGTGAGTAAATTGAATCCGCAAGCGGTTAAATATATCTTTGTTAGCTACTCATCAAATCAAAAAGGATACAAGTGTTGGTGTCCCACTAAAAAAAGGTTGTTTGTCAGTATGGATGTGACTTTTCGGGAGTTTGAACTTTTTTATGGAGAGAAAACGAAGTTGAGTTCCTTGTATAGAGATGGCCCTACTGATGCTAGTAAAGAGGGGGAGAATGAGAATGAGAATGGCATCGTGATTGAGAATGAGAATGGCATCGTGGAGAATGGCATCGTGGTTGGGATGATTCCATGTCCGCTTGAGTCACCGAGTAGTGATGGTACTTCGCCAAGTAGTGGTGACGACTCAGGAGTTGACAGTCAAGGTCAGGGGGAGCTGAGAGTATACATGAGGAGACAAAAACAGCAGCATGAGACGCCTCATGTGTCTGTGCCAATACCCACAACTGTTGATGTCCTAAGTCCCTCCTCTCTAGTGCTTCCTCATCTTCTCCACCTAAGCCGATAGGTAACGATTCCTTCCCTGATACTTCTAATACTCTTGTCTTATCTCGCAGAACCTGTAGAGTCAATGCTGAAAAACCTCTAGTTAAGTTTGATAGTTGGGATACTGACATTACGAATTACATTTCATATGCATCCATTCACCTACATATAAGTCATTCATTGCATCATTGCATTCAGTACCTGTACCTAACAACTGGCAGGTAGCTAAGCAAGATCCTAAGTGGTTGAGTGCTATGCAAGAGGAACTTCAGACCTTGAAGAAGAATGACATATGGGAGTTGGTACCTTTGCTAGCTGGGAAGCGTGTTGTTGGATATAAGTGGGTGTATACGGTTAAGCAAACTCCAGAGGATAAGATCGACAGATACAAGGTCAGATTAGTTGCTAAAGGCTACAGCCAAACGTATGGCATTGACTATGACGAGACATTCGCTCCAGTAGTAAAGATGAGTACTGTTAGAGTGTTGGTATCATGTGCTGCCAACTTCAATTGGCCACTACATCAGCTAGATGTCAAGAATGCCTTTTTGGGGATCATGCTGTATTTTACAGGCACTCCAAAACTCGTATCACTATCCTGGCAGTCTATGTTGACGATATTATAATCACTGGAGATGATGCTGAGGAAATCCTACGGTTGAAGAAGAAATTAGAAGAGGAATTTGAAGTTAAAGATCTGGGGCAGTTGAAGTACTTCCTCGGAATTAAAATTGCAAGATCGCGAAAGGGTATAGTGCTTTCTCAGCGGAAGTATGCTCTGGATCTTCTCTCAAAGAAAGGGATGTTGGGGTGCAGAGTTGCATCTACTCCCATCGAGCAGAATCATAAGATGTGTGCCGAGGGTAGTGACCGGGTGAGTAAAGAGCAATATCAAAGATTAGTTGGACGGTTTATATATCTATGTCATACGAGACCTGATATTACTCATGCAGTGAGTGTGGTGAGTAGATATATGTATGATCCCAGAGAGTAGCATATGGAGGCAGTTCGCAGAATTCTTAGGTATATTAAAGGAAGCCCGGGAAAGGGGTTATGGTTCAGGAGTTCTGGACATCTGAAAATTGAAGGCTATTGTGATGTTGATTAGGTGGGTTGTATGGATGATCGTAGGTCCACTACAGGCTATTGTGTATTTGTTGGAGGCAATCTCATATCTTAGCGTAACAAGAAGCAAGATGTGGTGGCTAGGTCTACAGCTAAGGCCGAGTACAGGGCTATGGCAGATAGTCTGTGCGAATTGATGTGGGTCAAAAACATATTATCTGAGCTGCGCATATTTAGAAGAGACCCATTACAACTTTGGTGTGACAACAAATCGGCGATTAATATTACAAACAATTCAGTTCAGCATGATCGCACCAAACATGTGAAGATTGATCGATTCTTTATCAAGGAGCAACTGAATAGAGGAGTTCTGACTTTGAGCTATGTGAAATCAGAAGAGCAGTTAGCTGATTGTTTAATAAAAAGATTAGGTTCTAGAGAGTATGATATCTTTTGTAACAAGATGGGGATGATTGATATCTATCGCCCATCTTGAGGAGGAGTATTGAGTTATTTAGATAATGTTGTAAGGACCTTATTGTAAGAGTACATTAACATAAAAGTGGTACCTCTCTATGGGAGATGTAACCCTAATTTTAACCCCAAAACTCTTCAAACACTAAAATGCATTACTTTCAGATGTTTTGTTAAAATGAAGAGTAGAACATGCTTAACATTCCACCAAACACATGGAAGGTGTAGTGGACCTAGTGGTTATGACAATCACTCAGTGACTTTAACATGGAGACACATGAATAGTAATGACCAGTAACTGATGCTGTGGATATTCATAAGAAAAACTTTTTCCTTATTTATTTCTATATAAGATGAAGGGTCAATTAGAGTTAAGTTTGTAATAAGAAGATAGATATTAAACGAAAATGATCAAAGTGTTCCCTTCCACATACTCTTATTCCTCTTCCCTACCTATTAATTTTATTATCATTGTTCTATATATTTGTTGCCATAAACATAAACCCATAATAGAAAGCATTAAATGCACCAAAAAGTGCATTTTCGTTACCATGAAAACCATTTCAGAACATCAACTGTTATTCACTGTACCAAAAAATAGATAATATCTCAGACCACATGAGGAAGTCATTAAGACTCAAAACGCGTTCAGATCCATACCATATCAAGATCCATATTACTGTCACATAAATAGCTTCTTATTGGAGACAAAGTGCACAAGAAAAAAAAAATAGGTCTCCATCGTAATACAAAATGTATATAATTGTTGGACCTACAGAATCCAATAAGGCAATACCTAATTGAGTAATACCCAAAACATTTGATACCACTGGCAGGAGTATCCCATAAGAATAAACAGATAAATTGACAGAACATCAGGTGGTTTTCAAACTTAAGCCCTCAGATATACAACTGGTCATGGCTTACCTATTCCTCAACAAGTGAAAACAACAGTTATGTTCTCTAAGAAAATTTATGTGATATCAATTTCCGAAATGTAAACTAGATGGAAATTTGCAAGGTGTTGATGTGGAGAAATTTTACGAACTAGCATATAAAATTATCCGATGAAAACAACAAATGAAGCAAAACACATAAGAATGGAAAGTGTAGAATAAGTGCAGTACAAGTTTAAAAAACTCGCCTTAACTGATCCAAGCATATCATTCTCCATATCCCCATCAGCGCCTTCACAAACTGATGATTGAAGGTTAGTACGATCAAGCAACTTAGATATTGCATTTTCATCCCACACGATCTTTGCGGAACTATCAGTGCATCTATCTTGGTACACATCACCCAGGCCACCAGACCTCCTCCTATGCTTCTGCTCTCCATCAGTAACAATTTCAACTTTGCTGCTAGAAGGTTCTTTTGAATCTTGTACATTCACACCATCACAATCATTGAAGAGCTCTTCTGTTCCCCATCGAAGAATGTCCTCTACTTCTTTTTGAGATTCTGACTTGTTCACAAAAAGTTGATCAAGCATTAGTTTCTTCTTCGCGAGTTGCAATATTCGTTCTTCAACGCTAGCACGTACTACAAGTCTGTATACCAGAAGTCTCTTTGATTGCCCAATCCTATGTGCTCTATTCATTGCTTGGATATCAGCATGTGGGTTAAAATCAGAATCATAAATAATTACAGTATCAGCTGTAGCCAGATTTATTCCCAGTCCACAAGAGCGTGTTGACAGTAAGAACACAAATCGAGATTTGTCCTGATTAAAGCGAGCAATCGCTGCTTGACGATCTGCAACTGACACAGAGCCATCCACTCTTTCAAATGTTCTAGGACCAAATTCTATAAGAAGGTAATCTTCAAGTATATCAAGAAGCTTAGTCATCTGTGAAAAGATAAGGACTCGATGGCCCTCCTTGTGCAGAACCTTGAGCATAGAATGCAACAGAGTCAACTTTGCGGAAGCCTTTATCCGCATTTCTTGGAGGAACTCTACTGAACCTGATTCAGGTTCAGTTCCAGGTATTAGATATGGATGATTGCAGACCTTTCGGAGCTGCATAACAATATTTAACATTGATTGCTGAGCACCCCCTTTCCCTGCATTGCGTAGTATCTGATAATTCTTTGTCAACATAGCACGGTAGTACTCAGCCTGTATGGATGTCAACTCAACAGGGACCATCCGCTCAGTCTTCGGGGGAATATTTTGCATTGCATCCTTCTTAAGTCTTCTTAGCATATGAGGTGCAACTAACTTCTTTAGCTCATCAACTCTTTCAGCTGTTGTAAGGTCATTGAACTTTTCCTCAAATGCTGACAACGACGGAAATGAAGCCGGCTGCAAAAAGTTCAGCAAGTTATACATTTCACCGATGTTATTCTGCAAAGGTGTCCCCGTCAATAGCACACGATGCTGAAAAGAAAAGGTATTCAGCAAGCTAAAAAGCTTGCTCTCAGAATTTTTTAGACGATGTCCCTCATCAACGAGAAGAACTTCCCAAGGAACGCCTCGCAAAAAAGAGGAGTCAGCAAGCACCATTTCATAAGTAGTCAACAAAACATTAAATTTGAAGGACTTTGTCATTCTGGATGATCCATCTGGCCTGCTGGCATGCCATTCATATTGGCGTATTATGGACCTTGCTTTTGCAGGACCGTGGTACTCGACAACATTTAAGTGAGGAGCCCATAATGAAAACTCTGCCATCCAGTTTGGCATTGTAGAGAGGGGAACTAAAACCAAACACGGCAACTTAGCCTTAAACTCGACATACAAGGATGAGATGAAAGCAGAAGCAGACACAGTTTTTCCGAGGCCCATCTCATCAGCAAGGATCACATTTTTGGACTTTTGCCAGCATTTTCTTAACCAGTTTAGTGCTTCCAGCTGATGTGGAAAGAGTGAACCACCATTCAGCTCCTTAGGCTGCTCAGTCAGGTAAGATACTTCTTGACATTCAATTTTAGCTCTTGGAGTCATATCCCTAGCATCATTCTCCACAGTTTGATATTCTAACCGTTCAAATTCAGTAATAAGATGAGAAGACATCTCTATGACAGGTTCATCTAATCGTTCCCAAGTGCATTCATCATAAGGAAGACCGCGCCATTTAGTCAAAGCTTCTTTTGTACCATCCTTGGACACACGAAGAGCAATAACACGTTGTGGGTCACACCACTGTTCCTCACAAATATTTATCAAGGAAGTTCCATACTTCGCTTTATAATTCTCCAGTTTTCTCTTTGCTAAAATTTTCACCTGAGATTCTGAAATCCAACTGTTGTGGATATTCGATTGACCGACCCATTTAACTAAAAACTCATAGGTAACAGCCTCATCTTTAGACACTAAATCCTGCGAAACCTGTGTATGTTTTAACTTTTTAGTGCTGCTAACTAGAGGTGCCACAGTGCTTTCTCCATTAGTAACTTCATAATCATGAGAGACATGTGCATGATGACTTTGGTGATCACTTACTAGAGTTCCCATATTTCCATTCTCATCGGAATGAATCATAGCAGTTGTATCAACCATAGCTACTGCAGTAACAGAAGATTTCTCATGCAAGTCACAACCTACTTGAGTAATCTGCGGGTTGTTCACTTGTCCAGTTCCTGTCATAACCACATCCTTATTCTCTTGGGCTTGATCTGTTTTGTCTTCATGAGGAGCATCCATATCCTTGTCATTCACAGCTTTACCATCATACTTGTCTTCGACTCCACTAAAATCCTTACTTTTTTCTTTGTAACCATTTTCTGGATCAGCAAAGTCGCAAGGCGATGATAGACTTGATTCCTTTTCTGAATTGCATACTATGTTAGTCGGTGCAGCAGAAACTGTGGATTTTATTGCTATCGTATGACATGAAGATATAACTGTACTACGTCGCACTCTACAACCCAAAATACGATCAACCTTTCAAACATGAGAAAGAAAATAAGTTTTAGACACAAAATAAGGAAAGGTACCAAGAAAAATTCAGCTATATGAATCCTTATAAAACCAAAAGTAAACATAAAATAATAATTACATCAAAGAAACTTACCTGTTGAAGACCGTCCTGAATATTCTCATGATATTTCATTGTCTTATCTGTTTTCTCTCCAAATTCATTTATCTCATGTGATGAGGGGAATGCTTCCTTGGATGACCTCTGCATATTATGACGGAATTGACCAGAGATAAACTATACTGATAAGAGATTATAATAAAATGAATACAACATTAGATTCCATAATTAGCATTGAAGCAGCGAATGTATGGGTTGTATTTCATTGGAATAATATACAAAGGAAATGTACTACACGATTAAATCAAGCTGGTCAAATATCAAAAAACAACTAAACTTAACATATAGCTTTATTTTTGGGTGCCTAGATTGTGGCAATAGGATCACAAGGAAAGAGAAGAACTGACATCAAAGCTTAATTAGATAATATATTGTATGGTATGCCTAGTTAGTCATATAATATCTTGTAAGTAGCGCCCAGTTAGAATAAAGATCGCAGCAGAACATACCTCCCGATGCTTTTTAATGGATAATTTTAGCACTCTGGTGTTCTTCTTGGTACTAGATGCAGACTTTTGTTGATCAAATGACGCATTCTTATAGAGTGAGTCGCTAGTTCCAGGGAGCGGAGAAGTTTCTTTTGATGCATAATCTGAATCAGCTACAGCATTTTTCCCCTTGTGAGCTCGAGATCTATTCTTCTTGTCAACTCCATTCACTTTATTCCTGTTTTTCTTGGATATTTTAGGGGATGGCACTAACGAAAGGATATGTTTCTTTTTTTTCCTTTCACCTCTCGTGAGGTTTCCTTTACTTTTTGACATGTTTTCATTTGCCTCCGCACTTAGAGCAACGACAGGAGAAAGGATTTCCTTATGGGAACTTGTCTTACAAAAGGAAGATGACTCTTGATTTTTCTTGATACTACTATCAGCTGCTGCTAAAAGTCCATTTCTGGATTCACTGTCACCAGAGGCACTTGACTTTGGGCTATAAGAAATATCAGCTTGAGAGCACCCCGGCTTCTTTTTAACAGATGGTGACCTAAAGCGAACAATCCTTTTCCCCTTGTCACTTGATTTATCCTTTTCTAAACTGGATGTTCTTCCAGAAGGTGGTGGCTTGTCATGACCAGATAATTTATCTATGCTTTTATGCTTTTTAAAATTGCTCTTGCTTCTAGCTCGCCTTGAACTAGTTTCCACATTACTTAATGGTGTCACATCATTTTTTTGCTCACAACAGCCAGGACATTGCCACCTTCCAGGAGGAGCACGCTTTCAAAAAAAATTAAAATATAGATAGTCAGAATCAAGATCCAAACTGCCACATGAAAAACTAATAGAGAGCGGGGGGAAAAGGTTATATACCTTCAGGGGTGGGTTAAGACATTCAAGATGATAGGTGCGAGGACAGCTATCACAGCACAGCAAATTACCACCAAGATCACACACCTCGCACTCGAAATAATACTGCCATAGAAAGGAGGAAAGAATGAGAAAACCAACAAAACTATGCAAATTTCCATGAAGTGTTCATAATATCACTAATATTATTCATTCTTCCCAAAAGAAGTAACTGGCTAGGTATGAGAAAAAGGCTTATTTAGCTTAGTATAGTGCAAGACACTTTGTAAAAGTCATCCTGCATGTATTCTCCTCGAAGGCATTCTAAGAGAAGGTTTCTCCGTTGTTTGGCTATCCATCCTGCCATCTACCTATGTGGGAGTGGGGTAAGTTTTGGTCCCTTCACACATACACACGCTGCACATATATGCCTCCCTCCACTTATGGTTTTACAGAGTGATTTGAAGTGCTAGAAGGGTCAATTTCTTTTTGTTTCACTATCTCCTCATTTTTTAATTGAGATCAAAGGAATGCTTTGTTAGAATTATTTTGTATTTTTATCCTAGCCTTATACACCTGAATGACTACTCCAATTAGGAAAGAACACCATAATCAACTACCTGACACTCTATTGTTTAGAAGTTCAATTAGTGCAAAGGATTAGGTTAGAAACTGAGCCATCTATTGAAAACCCATGACAATAGTCTACTTTGCTGATACCTTGTAGTGCCTATTTAAGCCTAGCAATTGTGAAAATAGTCTTTTTCAGTGGTTTCTAGCAGTTAGTTTCTTTTCTCGATAAACATACCTGATACCACTGATAGCTACATGTTTCAGTGAGATATCTGTGTTATAACATGTATCCAAGGGAGAGTACAATATCCTTTTCCCCGCTGGCATAAATGATTACATAAGTTTCCAACTAATAAATGTGATCATGATTTAGCTTCAACTCCTATCATCAGACTAGTTTAAGCCAACTCTTGAACCAAGCCTTAGAATTCCTATTAAGGCTTATGCTTAGGCTAGCCAATCTTGCTAAGGGACTATTTAACAACTTCAACAGACCCAAAACAAGCAAGTTCATTTCCTGGATGAAATGAAAAAGGACTACCAGAACAAGGAGCCTCAACATTTACAAGGAAAGGGTATAAATATTTGCCTCCAATAACTGGTTTTCAAGAAATGCCCAGAATTAGGATTCCTATATACTTTTCCATCCATGGCTAGTACAACATAAATAACATAATTCTAGTTTATCTTGGAACATATGAATGTGCCCCCCCCCCCCCCCCGAATCTTCATTATGCTACTTATTCCATCATTTATTGACAAGCACAACAGATGAGACAGCAACCTCGCATCGATGTACGGTTTAAATGGAGTTACTTTATTGACATGCTGAATTTGCAGGGCTTGAGGTCGTTGGTCAAAAGTAATTATGGAATACAATAATAGGCCACATAACTAAGTAATTATGGAATACAATAGGCCACATAACTAAGTATACATCAAAGCATGTGATACTGCCAGCAATTTGAAATGGGAATTAGGAAATAATGGATATTACCCCGTCATGTCCCTTTATCCTGTCACCGAAATGAGAAATCTCACCATCAGCCCTTGGCTTCTTTTTAATGGAAATCTTATTTTTTGGAGCATCCAAGCATGGATAAATACTTTCTTTCTCCTTGGATGCATCCAATCCACTAGAAACCCGTTTCCGCTTACGCTTCATCACCCAGTTCCTGTCTACCATTTTGTCTTGCAAAGAGATGCCTTCCTTCATATTTGGAGGTTAACTGCATTTATAGCTGATATAACAGATAAACATTAGCATGCTCATAAGCTGCAACAGGACTCAACAATGAAACAATTCCAATACATATGCTCATCAAAACGCAAGCAAGATATACAGTTCCACATAAGAGCAATTGCGTAACTAAAGATTAATCAAAACAACAATGGAACAGTTCCCAGTACAAACATTCTCATGAAATTGTATCAGCTTCCAGAACTATAAATTTCCTGCAGACTGCATGAGTCAAGGAAATAAACATGTTATCAAAACAATCAGATATCACAACAAAAACACCATTAATTGTTCTACCAGGATCAACCACTGAGAAATCAACTGCTCTAACTGACAAAGATCAACCAGACCCCAATCCACAAATGGAAACCAAACTAATCACTATAAAAAAGCAACTACAAATCACCAATCCATGCCCAAACACCCAACCCAGCAAGATCAAATAACAAAAAAGCAATAAGAAAGACTAGAATTGATAACAGTAACAAAGAGGGAAATCTAGAAACCGCCAAATTAGACAAATTAAACCCAGCCCAATTCCAATAATCCGATCTTTCGGCCAAAAAAAGACAAGATTCAGCGGATTGGATTACCTGAGAGGGGAGATTAGGGTTGGGGCCGCGAGAGCAGGATGAGGGTTTGAAGGGAGAGAAAGATACCGAGTCGTCAAACGTTGGGTGGGGGCTTTATAAATGGGTCACTATCAATTTTGGGAAACAATTAAATGAGAGCACAAATTTGGAAAATTAGTAGAACGAAGAGATGAGCAAAGATCTCTCACCTCACCTTTCGACCTAACAACGATATCAACAAACAGCAACAACAAGAACCAAGAGAGGGAGAGAGAGTATTTTGTACGAGTTGGGCTCGACTCTCGAGGACAATGGGGAATATCATTTAGAGCGCTTGGCGTGTGCGCACCCGGGGGCTTCGCCCAGTGATGGGGCCAATGGGAGGGTGCCACGTGGGCGTTGGGGGCTTGGGGAGTGGGGAGAATTGAGGTTGGTCGGCGTTTCTCGATCTCGGCCACCGTGACGGTGACAATGACGGTGACGGTGACGGTGACGGAGAGAGATACGCGGGAACCAGGATTATGTTGTGAGAGATGGGAGATTTTAGTTTTGATAATTTATGTTGAGGAAGTGAAAAATAAAAGAGTTCGTTTGGAGTCAAAAGACCAAAACAATGGGGGAAGAATGTTGCAAAGATTTGATATTTTACTACATTGTATGTGATGGAGGACTAGTATTTTGTGTGGGGCCTTTTGTATTTTGGTCGGATTTTTTTTCTATTTTTATGTGAGAGAGAGAGAGAGAGAGCGCGAGAGAGAGAGGTTTATTTTGTTTTGTCTGCTTTGGGCTTTACTAAAAGGACATTAGCTTAATAGTGATTGTTTTTGAAGAAGTTACATGGAATATGATTTAGCTGGACAAAGAACAATGAAAAAAATATATAAGGATTTTCTGCTATCAGGTATTCAAATTTTTATCTTTTTTAAAATAAAATCCTCCAAAAGATACATATTTCAAAGGCTAAATATATAAATATATGAATAAATAAAAACCCTTAACTTTGGGCGATTGTCGGGTACATAATATAACTTTAAAATATCAAAAAAAAAATCTATTTAAGTTTAGGAGTTATCAAAAATTTCTTTACTTTTAAGATTTTTCTCCCAAATAATCACGGATGAATAAATTTGCATTTTTCCGGTGAAAAACGAGTTCACGGTTTTAGAAAGCTTTACGAAAAGTCTTGAAAGGAGCTTTTCTGATTACCCCTAAACTTCCAAAGTTATTTCAAGGGAGGTTTACGATTTTGGCCTATTTTAACATAGCCAACTTTCTCTTCAGAAAATAATTAACTTTTTTAAAAGAAAATAACAACTGTTCCTCGTGACAAGAAGGCGGAAGAGAGGATAATCTACTTCTGCCATGCATTGGTCTATTTATTATCCTACTCTTTGCAAGCACCAAAGGCATTAAGCATGGTAAATCAATAATAGAGATGATGTCGATACTCTTGCTTCCTCTTTTCCTCAACTTCAATGCCGCTTATCAGCTAAATCTGATTCTTGCCACTCGGCGAGCATATGAAACCAAATACAAGCTATGTACTCTTTATCCTGTAGTGTGTATTACGTGAAATGCCTACAAAAATGAGTAATGTATTCAAAGAAAATTAACTAATAAGCTCCAATGTATAAATGCTAATTAGTGCAGTACGAAAAGTCAAGGTTCGAAAGTACATCGGCCGATGACAACCGTAGAAAGAATTTCTTGATTTATATAATACGAGTGAAATACAGGCTGATGCTGACAGACAAGTCCATGAATTTTACCTATAGTTCATTGTCATAACCTTTTGTAAGAAAAGATTTATTTTTTTTTTTAAAAAGAAGCCTTTAGTTGAAAGTCTAGCAGGGGGTGAAGCAAGAAACTCTCATCGCGGATGAATATATGCACGCCACTTTCATGCGCTACCAAAGATTCTTGGCCAAAAGGACAAGAATAACAATGTTGATGATGTTGGCAAGCCAAGCATCAATCTTTCTGTTAACTGATCTTGCTAAGCAATGGAGACCCTGTGCTTGAAGCAATGAAGATTTAAAATACTTTCTTTTTTCTATATACACGAGGTGTTATTTCTTTCATAAGTAAAGTCAAATATTGCAGACTCTGGAATTGCTTGATTATATCCATTTCGTTCTCGTATCCTAAAAATTACAATATTATTCTATCCCGAGGAAGGCTCCCTACTTGACCAGAGAAACTGCTGAAAAATCGCAAACATTCAAGATTTTCTCTCGGTTCGTTTGTTGTGGTCTTATTTTGAAAGTTTCCCTGCCTTTTGACTCAACTCCTAAGATCATATGCTAGAGCTGCTAGTAGCTGACCTACCTTGAGACCATTAGAAGCAACGACATTCATACAACAGTGCCGATGTCAACAAGATAGTCATTCTTGACATCAAATACACAGAATAAACTGAAGTAAGAGATGCACGTATTCGAGTTCTGCACTGTAGGATGATCCCGCCTAGTGGATAAGCAATCGCTGCATCAAATAAGCAGGTATTAGCATAGTGGATTATTCTCACCAGAATGCGATGAACTGCAAGATAATAAAAGCAGAAATGGCCAATACTGGCAAGAGAAATCAATACCATTCGTGAAGATGCAATGGCAAAAAATGTCACCAAGGACTTGTATTAAACATGCAAATAATGCGTCAGCCCCAATAGACACTCCATTGTAGAAACTCCCATTTCCTTGAACTAGATTGCGATTGCGGGACCAACCGAAAGTTCCACCACAGCTGCCCCTGGAAGCTGACTGACAAATCTAACATGCAGCTCGTGGACCATTGTGAGTTTCACCTGATTTAGGTTACATCTGTACAATAATGACCGTACCCACTCTCACAATGAAAGAATTGCCATTTCACATGAAGAACTGCTGATAATACCTTCAGCAGTTGCTTTCGTGATGCTCCCTAGCAACCACACATCCAATCAAGCTCAGGTTTTGCATTTGGGATTTTCACAACCAAAAAAGTGGGCACCATATCAATGATGATGAGAACATGTTTCTCATGATAACATGTTTTTACTCAGCTATATTCTGAAGACAATTAAATGAATAAGAACAATGGTCACAAGAAACAACATGTGAACTGGACTTTTTCTCAGGATATTGAACAGTGGTGAGCACATAACCCATTACATCACAAAAAGAGTGAAGAAAAATAAAATGAAACAACATACTCTTTAAATGAAAGACGAAAGCATTCGTATCTAACCTCCTTACCAAACATCAGTTTCAATTTAAAATAAAAAAATAAAAATAAAATTAAAAAAACATCTACCTGGTTCTCAAAATGTCTCACGTGTCTATACTGGAACAGTCAGTAGAGACCCTATTCCATGGATACCACCCAGTCTTCCACAGGCAACTAACCCTGATTAAGCGTACTGGTTGTCTCACATTGTTCGACAACCATTGAAAGAATTTCCAACTGCACCCTAGTTCATAGTATAACGACAGATGAATAAATTTTGATACACAACATGAACAGTGAAGAAAAAGAGAGTAAATTATGTGCACAATAGTTATCCGTCAGTACGATCTTCGGTTTACATGAAATCTTACAGTAAACAAAAGGTAATACCAAATATTTGCCAAGGGTCCCTCAAAGAAAAGAAAAAGAAAAAGAAAAAGATACTTGCCAAGGGTTTATGCAAAGAAGACCACTTAGATGATGAGCAAAGTCCAACGTCATAAATTACCTATTTTGTGTATTGACTCCTCATTGATCGAGAAAAAACAGGGAAGAATTAACAGAATGAAACCAATTATATTAGAATGCCCTAAGACAGAAGTTGCGACTGCAGACTGACTCATTACTGGAATGCAATAATGGGATTTTGTAAAGGACTACTCAAGGACAGAATTGTAAAGCAAATATGATGCCAGGAGTCAGCAGATCAAGAGGCTGCATTGGAAGTGTTGCACCAGTGGTCAATCAAGAAATGAGAAATCAAATTGTTTGTTACAATGGACTATTCTTACAGTAGAGTTTCAGGGTAAAATGTGTTGATGTACAACAATGAAGTTCAGGTGCCTATCAACACAAAGAACTATGTCAGTTAAAAGCTCAGAATCAGCACTTAAAGAAAAAGGTAATGGTTTCATTAAGAATCTAAGATGATCTAATCAAATGAAAGCTTTTTTGCTTCTTTCAGTTACTGATTTGTGGATCAGCTTTCACTCAACCCATACGTTTGGACTAATGATTGGTTCCATCTACAATGATTTTGGATTTGCTCATATGGATTTGCTAATTACTTACATAGATTTGGTGTTGTTTCTATTATTTTTATGGACAGCTTGTATTTTTATGGACAGCTAGTATCAGGTAAAATAAAGTTATGGACCTCCAGGAAGATATCTATTGAACAAAGATGATATGGCCAGAAATAAGTATGCTAATTGTAGCTCAGAAAGATAAAAAAATACTCTTATGACGATGATCCGGTTACATGAGAACTATATTGAGTATCAAGAGAAAATTTATTAAATGAGATTAATTGATCAACAGATGCATGCATCATGCTGGGACAGATCTGAGTATAAAAGCAAAAGCAATCCTCCTGAAACCGGTAATAAGAGAACACATGTGCTTTACATAGAAAACTTTGTAGATGTTGTAACTAAATATAAACAAATATAAACGGGTGTAGTGTAATAGCATCATGTTGGAGCAAAGAAGGTAGAGCAAGGGAAAGAAATCTTGATTGCAACAACTCTTGCATCAAAATTCTGCTAATGACTCATAAAATCATTTCTGGTGATCCCATGAGATTGAAAACTAATCCTGAACTTCTGCATCTTACCAACAAGCTTTCAATATCCTAATGCTGCAGATTTTGTACTGCAACTCAGTATATAAAAGAGGTCCTATTTATGAATCCTCATACAATCATTACTGCTGTTGTAGTTTTAGATAGTGCAAGATGAGTACATAGATGCGGCATTAGATTTGTATGTATAAGACCATCTAACTGCCTAAACCTATCACTTTTGTTTCAGCTTTCACGCTTTATTGGCCACCAAGTACACCACATATTTCACATACTATATAATAGAAAAAAATCCTCATGCAAAGCAGATAACAGTAGCCACAAAACTATTGCATGGACTAAGACCACATTTTGGAAATATAGTTTAAATTGGGTTAACTGCAAATAGGCCCCCTTTAGTATGACCCAATTGTGAATAGACCCCCTGTAGTGCTATATGTTGTGAATAGACCCCTCTAGTATTGGTCCAAGTGCGAATACACCACGTTAATTAACTTTTCCAACTTAGAAAGTCCAAAAAAATAGTAATTAGGGGTCTATCCTCACCAAGAGAAGTATAAAGGGTCCATCTGCCTCCTCAAACCTTTTAACGATCTCGAGAATAAATAATTAAAAACTCACTCATGGGGTCTATTCGCAACAGATAGCACTATATGGGGTCTCTTCGCAATCGGGTGTCATACTACAGGGAGCCTGTTCGTAATTAACCTTTCAAATTTTATGTCCATTATTATGACTGTCGTGACAGAATTAGCATGTCACCTTCATGCACACCTAGCTAAAATCGAAAAATTACAATAATCATCATTACGTATGGATAATAGAATGTCCTTCTATCAGAAAAGGAAGATAATAGACCATCCAGGTTAGAAGTCAGTTTGGTCTTTGAAGACGACAGATCTCAAAATTTCTGTGTGAGCTTCCGGTATGTAAAGATGGCATACTGAAAATTGAAGGGTGACTGTTTGGAAAAATGTCCATCCAGACACTGTAAAATACTCTAAAGAGGAGGGGGGGAAGAAAGAAAGGGGAAAAAATATATGGGAGACAAAAAAACTCTAAAGAGGACAAATTTGTTTTCATTTACCATATAGGCCACGTTAAGTTCAAACTAATTCCATGTAATTATATTCCCACCCCAAATACACGTAACCCGCCCATGAAGATAGTGCCTTAAGGACAACATAAGTAAAGGAACAAGAAAACAAAATTTGAACACTGTCCACAAGATGCAAAACAAAAAATCATGGAAACAAGTTAATTTTTTCGACTTCTGTAACATACCAAGTATCTGAACAAAAGAAAAAGAAAAAGATTAGCAGCAAGGAGTAATGATTCATGCAACAGAATAGACAAATAGTAACTGATGATATTGCAAACTTCGTTCTTGCGGACTAAAGTTACCATGAGCTAAAAGATTGTACATTGAAATTAACGAGCTCGAGAAAGAAGCATACTCTAAGCAACAAATATTACATAAGAGTCTCCATAAGGAACAGAAGATATCAAGGTAACTTAGATTCAAAGCAACCAAAATTACTTCAATTTCCAATCATGAAATTTCAAGGATCAGACATCCCACAAGTTCAATTTCTTTACTTTCATGACAAGATCATGGCACTCCAAATTATAGCAAGACATCAAAATCCTAAACCAAAAGAGGGAAACGAACAAAACGATGGCAAATGAAAATGTTACCACATTTTCTGCAACAGATCCAAGCGAGACAACCAAATCAAAGAAGCACCAGCCCCAGCTCCGAAGGATTTAGGGCATTCCGAATCCGATAATTATATAGATAATAATGCAGCTGCCCATCACCCGGCCCAAACTTCAGCTCCTTCAAGAACTCCTCATTCTGCATCACATCAAGCGCATTAAACACATCATAATCCGTCTGCTTCGCCACAATCAAAGCATCATTCATCAGCTGCAGCAATGGGGTCTTCGTAGTCACATTATAATATGAATAAGCCGCCTTCAACATTGAGTAATTCTGATTATTCAGAATTGAAGAGGGCAGTGTATAAAAACTACAGAAATCAGTGATCTCATGAGTCTCAGGACTCTCAACCAAGTAGCTATCAACCACATTCTCAATAGGGAGCAGCCAATGCTCAACATCATCCTCATCAAAATCCGGTGCCACTGCAAACTGACCCAAATACCCCCTCAAAAGCCTAGTCACCGCTGGCACATCCCTAAGCTCCATCTTTCGAAACCCAGGAGTCACTGTAGTCTCAGGAAGCTTATAAAGCCGAATCGTCCTGCTCATCGTCATCCTCGCTCCAAGCCTCGAGAACCCAACATCAATGAGCTTCTTAGGGTTCAGAGATCTATGCCAATACCTACAAGTAGTAATGGGAGTCGGCAGCACAACTCCGGCAGTATAAGCAGCCTGCCAAATATTCTCCAGATGAACTCTCCTCGTAACTTCTTTGATCATCACAGGCGCCAATCGCTTCGATCTGAGCTTCTTATGCACGCAAAGGAAATTGATTTCAGCCATCTTGACGACCTGATCTCTGATCCGCAACCTCGCCGGCACTCCAGTGATAAAAGCAACCAATTTCTTTGTCGACTTGACACGAACTCCGATATGCCAGGCTTTGTAATAACCAGGAGGACGAAGAGCCCACTGAAGGAACTCCTTCGAGTAATTGAATCGAAACATGTTCTCGTCATCTTCGACGTAGTTGTTCGTGAGGAGATTGTAAACCTCGGTGCAGGTCGAATCGAGATCCATGTCGCAGGTGACCCATTCATAGGGCGCAGGGAGATTGTAGGGCTCGGCCTTGACTTCGGAGAGCGGAGTCGGGGGCTCGATCGGGCCCTCGGGGAGATTGGGATTGTCGAGATCTTTGAATTGGCCAACTGGCTGAGTCTCCCAGAACTTGTGCTGCTTGTTGACGCCTAGGGTTAGGGTTTCCTGGACCCTGCGAGCTAGGGCTTCGATGGAGGCGGAGGAGTCGTCGGGATCGGATATGAGAGCTGAGTTGGGGTTAGGGTTTGGATCTGGAGTCTCGCCGGAGGAGGAGGAGTTGTTGTCGCCGGTTGCCATGGAGATCGATCGGGGATCTCTGGATCGATGGGACCTAGGGTTTGAAGCTCGAAAGGCGAGCGGATCAAGGGCTAGGAAAGGAAAGCAGGGATGACAATGGGCTCGGATGGGTATTTCTACTGTGAGGAGAAGCTCTGATGGGTATTTGTATTTCTACTGTGAGGAGAAGGTCCGACCCGTTAAGAGAAGGAGTTGTGTTTTCTTTGTAGAAACTTGTCAAGTCCTTGACTTAAAAATAAATTTGTAGAAGACCGTCGGTCGGGTCCTTAAATATTGGGCAAGTTGCTTATGAACCACGTCACTCGTATGTTATTACGAAGTTACTTGAACTCACATTTTAGTGCTTTTTTTAAACATATTTAAGTAAGAGTTTTTGAAGAATTGAAATTTCTAGTTAGATTAGAAATTTTTTAATATTACTGTGATCGAAGAAAATTACACTTTCTTTTAAGTTTATCTAAACATTATCGAAGAAAATTACTGTGATCGAAGAAAATTACACTTTCTTTTAAGGTTATCTAAACATTCGATCTAGAGGATAACATGAATTACTTTTTTTCCCAAACAAAAAAGAGAATTGTTACTATTAGACATCTGATATTTGTTACTAAAAACAAAGTTATCATGATCTTATTGAGGGTACAAAAACCAGTATGAATTAAGCATTTATTTAGAAGTCTTTATCTTTTTAATTTCGAGAATTATTTCGATCTACTTTCATGACCAGTGCACATATCATTCTTATTTTTGTTAGCCTGCTACGCTAGTCGTAGTGGGTCTAGCTGCTTTCTATTCAAGGTTGATAACAAAATTTAGAAAGACTTCTAATCTAGTTTAGCATCTCAATACCAGTCTTTTTTAAATAATTTTTGCATGACTTCCCACAAAAATTACATGCAGAAAGATGGACCTTACTGATCAAATTTTGCCTCCTGCAGTTCATTCTATGTAAGGTATTTCCTGAAAGAAGAAGATGCATTGGCAACAGAGCTTTGTATAATACACAAGAAAAACATAACTGCTTGAGTATCAGTATTCAGTAAATAATCTAAATGAGAACACAAATACTAAGTACCTAGTTTTAAGTACACTTTTCTCCTTCCTCATATTGTTCTTACGGAGTAATTATCTTATTATCTCTTTAGGATTTTAGATTGGTCATTTTCTGACTTCAAGCTGTTAAGATGCTTTGATGGTTATAGACTGTCAATTTATCTTCCAAGAGCCAAAGCTTAAAATAAAATATAAAAAAATAAAAGAAGAAGAAGTTAGACTAATTCTGAAGGAAAGCACAGGATATAGTAGAAACCTTCCTACTATGATTTGCAAGATTTTTCTGAAAGCCAAGAAAATAATGGTCCCGTCATTTTTGGAGTAGGTTCTACCACTTTTCTAAAAGACACAGAAAATTAACATTTGTGAGCAATGTCTAGACAAAGAGGCGGTGCATGAAAACTCAAAAGGTGGTACAATAAAATGAAAAGGTGGACACAAAAGTCAAATAATGTAGGCTATCCTGAGGCTATAAATAGTCTCAGGATCAGACGCAAAGAGTATGTAGTGAGCAACAACAAGCATAAAGTGAAAGAGAGAGAAGAAAAGAGTGTTAGTCTTTTATGTTCCTTCTCGGAGTAGAAGAAGTCCTCATTTTGTCCTCATTGTTGTTAGTGTACCTCTAGCCAAATGTCTAGAGAAGAAACTTTGTATACTCATTATATTCATAGTGAAAGATATTTCTGGACTAGGTACCGTGGTTTTTACCTTCAGTTGTGTTAGTCTAAGGAATGTAGACTCAAAGCTGGAATCAAACAAATTGTTGGATAGCAGGTTTCCTAATCTGTTTTTGTAACAGGATTATTAATCTGTTTTGGTAACATGAGTCTTAATTTGTTTTGGTAACAGGTTATTAGGATTCATAATCTATTTTGTTTTTTAGTTTTAGAATTCCTAGTCTGTTTTGGTTTTAGGTTTTCTATATATATGGAACGCCTTAGAAGAGATTAGACATCAGAAAAAGAGGGTTTTGAGAGAATTTTTCAGAGAGATCTCATAGAGATTAGATCCTATTTGTGGGCATTGTAATCTTCTTGAATATTAATCAAAGAATTGTGTAGTGTGGCTCCCGAGAACGTAGACACAATTACCAAACCTCGTTAAATCTGGTGTGTTCTTTCTTGTTTACTTTCCTGCAAGTTTTTTATCTGTTATTTGCTGTGACTTTTCCTACTTTCCTACTCTCAAACACAATGTCCGAAAAGGGCAAGGGTTCGATTTTGTTTCGAATCCCCAACAACTTGTATCAAAACCTCATTTTAGAAGGATTGTGAGAGAGTCATAGCAGAGGAAAGCAAATCTAAGATCGAGAAGTTTAACGGTTCAGACTTCGCCTACTAGAAGTCGCAGATGGAGGACTATCTGTACCAGAAGGACTTGTATCGCCCGTTGATGGGCAAGGCTAAGGGAAAGAAGAAAGAAGAGCCAGACGAGGAATGAGAGATACCGGATAGGAAGCCTCTAGGGCAAATCTGATTGTCGCTCACCAAGACAGTCACACACAACATATTAAAGGAGAAGACGATGATGGGCTTATGGAAGCGCTCGCGTTCCTACTTTCCTACTCTCAAGCACAAGGTCCGAAAAGGGCAAGGGTTCGATTTTGTTTCGAATCCCCAACAACTGGTATCAGAACTTCATTCAAAAGGATTGTGAGAGAGTCATAGCAGAGGAAAGCAAACCTAAGATCGAGAAGTTTGACGGTTCAGACTTCGCCTACTAAAAGTCACAGATGGAGGACTATCTGTACCAAAAGGATTTGTATCGCCCGTTGATGGGCAAGGCTAAGGGAAAGAAGAAAGAAGAGCCAGACGAGGAATGGGAGATACTGGATAGGAAGCCTCTAGGGCAAATCTGATTGTCGCTCGCCAAGATAGTCGCACATAACATATTAAAGGAGAAGACGACGGTGGGCTTATAGAAGCGCTCACGAAGATGTACGAGCAACTGTCTACTGCAAACAAGGTGCATCTCATCAAGACACTCTTCAATCTCAAGATGGCAGAAGGAAGCTCCTTCAAAATGCACCTCAGTGAGTTCAACACGATTGTTGATCAACTCATTAGACATCACGTTCGATGACGAAGTACAGGCCCTATTGATTCTATCGCAGTTGTCGGATAGTTAGGCAGATTGTGTAACGACAATCAGCAATTCAACGGGGAAGGACAAGTTGAAGCTGAGCGAGGTTGTTAGCATAATTCTATCCAAGGAGGCTAGAAGGAAATCGTCCGAATCAGAAGGTTCAGTTTCAACCCCTAAATCTTGAGCAAAGAGGCAAAAGCCAGAAGAAGGGTAATCAGAACAGGAATCGGTCAAAGTCAACCAAGAAGAGGTCGAACTCGAAAGTTAGGCCTATCAAAGGAAAGTGTTGGAACTACGGTTAGGAGGGCCATATGTCTTTAGCATGTAAAGCACAAAAGAAGGACGATAATGAGCAGGAGGCTCATCTCGTGCAGGATGCATTGATCCTCATTACGGATAGCAATTCTGATTCTTGGGTCATCGACTCAGGAGTCTCGTTCCACACTACTGCTAATAGAAAGCTTCTTCATAACTATATAGTAGGGGCTTTGGGAAAGTATACTTAGGGGATAATAAACCCTGTATTGTTGTTGGAAGAGAAGATGTGCAAATACAGTTGAAGGGCTCTAAGTGAAATCTGAAAAATGTGAGGCACGTACCAAAGCTGAAGAGGACTTTTATTTCGGTTAGCCAGCTTGGAGTAGAAGACTATATTTTGACATTCACCGGGGATTCGTGGAGGATCTCAAACGATACTATGATTGTTGCCCAAGGTAACAAAACAAAAACTCTCTACCTCAACTCACATGCGAGTGACACCCTCGCAATTGCAGCTGGCAAAGAGAGTACGGATCTGTGGCACAATAGATTGGGACACATGAGCGAGATGGGGGTAAAGATTCTATATTCACAGGGAAAGCTAACCGGCATCGATTCCGTGGATGTTGGTGTTTGCGAGGACTGCATCTTTAGGAAGCAGAAAAGAGTTAGTTTCTAGAAGAATGGAATGCCACCTAAAACCTAGAAGCTAGAGTTAGTTCATACTAACGTATAGAGTCTAGCTAGCGTGTCTTCTCTTGACGGTTCGGCGTACTATGTCACCTTCATCGACGATCACTCGAGGAAGGTGTGGGTATACTTCATGAAGCATAAGTCAGAGGTGTTCGCGATCTTTAAGAAGTAGAAGACCATGGTGGAGAACGAGATAGACCTGAACGTGAAGTGTCTGAGATCAGACAACGGTAGAGAATACGAGCTGGAAGAGTTCAAGAGGTTCTATGCTCTAAATGAGATTCGTTTGGAGAGAACTACTCTAGGGACTCCACAACAAAACGGTGTTGCAGAGAGGATGAACTGGACATTGACGGAGCGTGCCAAGAGTATGCGATTACATGCAAGTTTGCCAAAGATATTTTGGATGGATACGGTACATACGGCAGCTTACTTGATTAATCATGGGCCATCAGTTCCTTTGGATTACGTGATTCCAGAGGAGGTTTAGAGTAGCAAGAAGATCAATTTCTTATATTTACGAGTATTCAGTTGTGTGGTATATGTTCATATTAGTGACCATGTCAGGAACAAGCTAGAGGCTAAGTCACAGAAGTGCACATTCATTAGATACGACATTGATAAATTCGGGTGTCGTCTTTGGGATGAGAATAACAGGAAGATCATCAGAAGCATGGATGTGATATTCAATAAGGAGATGATGTACAAGAACATGGACAGTGCTAATGATAGCTAAAATAGTGGGAGCAACACTACGGATACAAGTGGATCCGAGTATATGGATTTGGAGGAACTTCCAGATGGGGAAGACAAAGTCAATTCTGACCGAAGAACGAAGGAGGCTCCATGTGCAGAGATGACTACCCAGGGCGTGAAGCTTAGGAGGTCATCCAAGGTACCCAAACCGAATCTCAGATATCTCTCATCACTTGATTATTTACTTTTGACAGATAGTAGAGAGCCGGAGTGCTATGAGGAGGCTATGCAAGTGAGTGAATCTCAGCAGTGAGAGCATACGATGTAAGAGGAGATAGATTCTCTACACACTAATGGACATGAGAGTTAGTCCAGCTACCTGCACAGAAGAAAGCTTTGCATAATAAATGGGTCTATCAGGTCAAGCAGGAGAGTAATGGAAGCAAGATATACAATGTCAGATTAGTCGTGAAGGGGTTCCAACAACGGGAAAGAGTGGACTATACGAAAATATTTTTCCCCATGACCATTGACAAATTAGAGTTGTGCACAACTTCAGTTGGCCTTCACGTGTAGGAGATAAAGACGGAGCCACACTAGAAGGATTGCCGAGATCACCGGGTTGATGATGATTGAAGAATGGATTTTTTTCGTATAGGAGGATGCTTGCGAAGAAGGGAGAGTTCGGGTGAGCTCGTTGATTGTGCTTTAGTCTCCAAGTAGGAGATTGTTAGTTTAAGGGATGTAGACTCAAAGCTGGAATCAAACAAATTGTTAGATAACAGGTTTCCTAATCAGTATTGGTAACAGGATTCTTAATCTGTTTTGGTAATAGGATTCTTAATCTGTTTTGGTAACATGTTATTAGGATTCCTAATCTGTTTTGTTTTTTTGTTTTAGAATTCCTAGTCTGTTTTGGTTTTAGGTTTTCTATATGTATGGAACGCTTTAGAAGAGATTAGACATCAGAAAAAGAGGGTTTTGAGAGAATTTTTCAGAGAGATCTTAGAGAGATTAGATCCTATTTGTGGGTATTGTAATCTTCTTTAATATTAATTAAAAAATTGTGTGTTGTGGCTTCTGAGGACTTAGGCACGATTGGCGAACCTCGTTAAATCTAGTGTGTTCTTTCCTGTTTACTTTCCTGTAAGTTTTTTATCTTTTATTTGTTGTGATTTTTCTACTTTCCTACTCTCAAACACAAAGTCCGGAAGGGCAATGGTTCTATTTGATTGTTTCGAATCCCCAACAAGTTGAAGGGTTTTCCACATTAAAATTCTTGTGTCCTGCTGAATATTTCTTTTGGTCATTTTATTATTATTTGCCTTATTAAACTATTTTATCAATAGATGAAGGGGGAAAGTCAATCAATCAACCCCTTTTTTGCCAACAGAAAATCTGGCATCCTCTTAGAACATGCATTCCATACTCGCAAGATTTATCAAGAGTACATTTACAGCCAAAAAAGTCTGATTCTGACAATGCCAAGGGGTTCATTAGTAATGAAGGGGGTGGGCCGCCTACCATCGAAAGAAAGGCATGGAGTGAATGCTCCTCAATCTCATCTACTTTTGTGACCAGAATATTTTACCCCCAAAATACCTGGAATTTAGCTTCATAAAATAAAAACAAGTCGTTACTAGAAAGAAAATATCAGACATGTACGCAAGGAAAGATTACTATTGTTCCCAAAAAGTGAACGAGAAGTACTGCTTTGGCTGTTTCTCTTGGAGCTAACTTTGTAACTTCTACATTTTGTTCAAGTGCAAAATATTACGCTTATTGCCATGAATTCAAGGTTAGGATATGTCCAATTGGACTATAAAGGATGTATCACTTGTGTGCTTTTATCTTTTCTGTGATGTTTTTTTTTTTCCTGTGATCTTCTAGGCTATGATCTCGGTTATAGCACAAAATAATGGACTATGATCTCGGTTATAGCACAAAATAATGGACTTGAGAGTTCTATCCCTGAAATATTACTCTGAGAATTCTTTGACAAATAATGTAGCAATTCTGAGCCAGACTTAATATAGTTGATAACCTATAAGATGTTGAATCGGTAAAACATACTGTTGAATCATTACAACAGAAACTTATATAGCAATATCACAACACATTAGGACCTTCTGTTACATTTGAAAACAATGCTGAAAAAATATCATCAAGAATGCGAAGAGTTTACTTTCCATGCTGAAGCCCACATTATCGGCCGTCCTTTCCATCCTAACAATAAACACCCTTTCTCACTCCCAGTAGTATAACCATCACAATTATAAGCAGACACTAACATTTTCACTTGACTAACTGATTCAATCCCAACCCCTTGAAACCCTGCTCTCCCAAGCTGCCTTCTCCATTGATCAGCCCTCTCATGCCTTTCTACTCTTTCTCCTCCTTCACATGCTATAATGTTCCTAATTGCATCGGCAAAATAACTATTTTCTATCTTCATTCTTCGCAAACTAGACCTTGTCAAACTAGCCTCAAGTGAATCAAAAACAGCCGAATAGTAATGCAGGGATTCAAGAAACCTGGCAAGAAAAAAGGGCCCATTGTGGTTTGCATCCTGCTCTACTATAGTAAACAATTCAGGTTTCAGTTTCTTGATTGCAACTAGCACAGCCTTGAGAGATCCTCGGGTCTCCTTCACATACCGATGGAGATGCATTATACTGTTAAAAACCAGTGTTTCTCCTTGTCTTATGTCCAAGTTTTCGGCAGTTAGGAGTGATGACTCATTCATGATACGAAACTCAATGTGTACTCCAATTGTGTTTGCATTTTTTAACAGAATCTTCATGTTAGACTCAAGATCGGAGATTCTTGAATCAGAGGAAGTTATGCCGGTGATTCTGATTCGTGGTGGACCTTCTGAGTGAGAGGCAAGCATCTGGATCAAATTATGCCACTGGATTGCATGTGACATACCGAGATCAACAATGTGCAGATAATCTTTACCTTTAGCAGCTTGACAGATACTGTCATTGGCTGCCATGAAGGCGAAAGAAATGTAGGGAGTGGTCTCATAAAGATGATGGAACGCCTCCATTTTCTCCTCTATGGTAACAATAGGATTATCCTTATTGGTAGAAGCAGTGTTTAAAGAACCACTTACACCAACAGTTTGCAGAAGGGAGAGCCTGGATTTTAATCCTACAGCAAAGTGAAAGCAAACTCTTTTTAACGAATCGCCATTTTGGTCTGCTAGTGGCCAGATTTGGCTAAATATTGAGGCAGCAAGGGTTGTATCTCGACATGCAACTGCCTCAGCACAAGCTAGAAGCAAGTGAACCAGTTCTAGTCCTTCGTTGATTGATGCAGGAGCAGTATCAGGATCAGCATTGTCCATTAGAACTGGCTGCATTGTCGTATCTTCTAAATAACTAGCAAACCCATTGTCTGTACCTTCTGGTAATTCTTCAAATAGGCTCGTATTGATGACGCTATCGATGAAGCTAGAGTCCTCATCATCGCACCCCGAGCATGGAGGACTACTAGAATCAAAGGAAGAAGACCATGTCTCAATTTCAAATAAATAATCTTTCAAATCAGGATCTTGATCCATTCTTTCAGGGCAGAATCTTCGAATAGCCATATCTTTGTTTAGGATTTCATCAAAATTGATTTCATCCGTTTGAACTGAAGTGAAAGGGAGTTGCTGCGTTGAAAGAGAAGAATAAGAGGGGGGAATGTTCATGTTGTCTGTAAGAATATTTTCTATCTGAGAAAAGGTGACTCCTCTCGTTACTCATATATAGTTGCATCATTACAAGTATTTTTAAAATCTCAGAATAAAAATCATCAAAAAAAGACTAGAGAAATGGCCAGAGAATTGAGCAACTTCTTGTCTTTTGTGCCATCAGTATTCTTACAGACACATTCTCATCTTCTCTAGGCAAATCCATGTTAGGCCCTGGTAACCGTGCATGCATCAATATACGTGCAGAGCTCCACGTGCTTCAATTGAATTGTTCATGCCAAATCCCTAGGGCCTATGAATCAGGCTATGAATGTGCTTCCTTGCTACAAACGAGTTGGTAGTCACAACAAGCTGCAATTGATGGGCAAGCAATTAAACTGGTACAATATATTTGGACTAAGTAGAACAAGTACACATCTCACCAGACAAACAAAGGGCATCAAAGTCCTAAAATTATGTGTACTTATTAGTTTACATGTGTGTGGATATGTATTAATCTTAAATCTACATTTACACAAGATATTTATAGTTTCCCACCTAATTTTTTCGCATTGATTCCTAATGCATATGGACAAACTAGCATTGTATATATGCCAATAAGATGGGATCATTGAAAGTGAGATTGACCTTTTCCTGACTTTCAAGTCACTATAAGAAAGTTCTTGGCTACTTCCACATTGGCGAAAAAATAATTCTGTTACTTGCTCTTAATCCTTTTAATACCTTATTTAAATATTTCTAGCACAATGGATACTTATATGCTTTTGAACAAATGCTTAACTTGGTCATCATGATAATACGATTCATGGACAAGTAGTAAATAGAGGACTTTACACCTAGAACACCGGGCATGTTCCTTTATTGAGAACTGCTTTTACTGATATTGTCTCCTTTTCCTTCTTAGGTGCTAGTTAAATTCTTGTTGATTTTCTGTGCAATTGGGGTTAAAATCTTCATATATATGAGATTACTTATTCTGGCGTCCCAATTGCTACTATTTAATTTTTAGTACATCCTATTATTTTGCTACTAGGTACCTCTTTGTTTTAGAATAGAGATCCTGTGTTAAAGTAGTACTCTCTTTGCCCTGTAATTAGTATAGGTTAATGCATGCAGTTGATTACGCCCATAGCAACACAGAAATTTAACATCACATAATCTAATAATCTCAATCTAATTAAATTATTCACTTTGTATTACTTTGGTAGCTCACATGACAATCTTAGAAGACAAAAAAGTAAACAAAAATATTTTGATAAAACCAGTTCAGTTCCTTAGTAGTTTGATTAATTAAGTCACACCAAATTGAGATTTCACAATTTCGAAAAGATCATATCAGTAAGCTCATCCTCTATCCTTGTAAGATAACTTTTTCTGTGAATAATATGTGGGGTGTATTTTTCGCTTCTAATTCAACCAAATGTATCTTTAAATTCCATCTTGAAAAATAACAATGCTATTTAAACAAATCTGAAAATTGGTTGGTGATTGGCATGATATTGAGTCAAGTTTACAAGTAAGGCTCTGTAATGTGGTTCGAATTAGTATTATAACATTAACCAACACAATAGTCGGTTTGACTATGTGATGGATGGTTATACCATTCGTTAAGACGAGCAAAAAACAAGTATAACATCCATGATTCCATTAGACTTCGCCAAAGTTGGAATTTATCGAAGTTGTAAGAATGTGAAATGAAAGGGACATTGTTAGTGATAAAAATCCCAAGGGTGTCAACGGGTCAATATGCTTGCTCAAAAGGGAAAAAAGAATACATCAAAGTATTTATTAAACTTCAACATGCATTTTTATTCCAGTGTAGAAAGAAGGAGTTTGCATAGACAGGACAAGCATCTCACAGGATCCAAATGATCATCCAAAAACCTATGTTTAGATAGGCTTGAAGATGATACAAGGAGGGTAGCTGAGGTTATTTTGTGCTTCCTTCTCAGTTTGCATTTTAAAATGAATAAAATATAAACATTCAAATTAGCGTTATGGTTTGTGACAAAGATGGCAGTTTGGTCAGAAGGAACAAATGAAAGAAGAGGTTAGTGTTACATTAAAAATGAGAAAGGTGTTAAGTTTATGACATATGGAAAACACTTGCAAAGTGCTAGCAATAGATGCTAGCTAATGAAAATGATGACAAAAGATATGCTGAAGATTTATTCTACCACAAGAAACTAGCATTCAGTAACAAAAATCAGACAGACTCTTATTTTATAAACTTCTCTAAGCATTTTGCAGCTTTCAGTTAATAGGAAATGCCTAAAATTACAAAATCTGAAAATGAAAAAGAACTTTGAATGAGAACTATATATGCAGATTGGACTGTTTCTGGTTAAGTTATGACTAGGAATTCCATTTTTATATGATTATGACTTGTGACGATAATTTGTTGTATTTAAATATGCATGGTATCATACTCAAAAGCATCCAGGTACTTGAAGAATAATCCCAATGCTTCTCCTAACCAGCATTTTGTCATCTCATCTGCACATAGCATATAAAAACCTCTGCAGGCATCCAATTGGATTGATGACTGTAAATCTTGTAAATCATCATGACTCAAATGCCCAATTATTTCACTAAATTTTGTCACAACTTCAAGCAAAATAGAAACATGACTCCTTACGTACCCAATTTATAGTTTATATGAGGTAATGTGACTAATGTCCTTTTTCTGTTTCTTATTTTCCCCAGACAATGCTTTTTGTAGCTAATATAAATTGGAAGTTGATCCTGGACAGAATTGGTTAGCTTCCTATAGCTATGTTTTTGTTTGAGAAATTTAAAACTCTACAGAGCAAAGACATTGGACTCTATTCCTGTTAACTTGAATTAACTTGGATGCAATCCAAAACCATTGCATTAAACAACCCAAAGAAAAATCATTGCACTATCATGATGGGGGAATGTTTTCGAATTTGTTTCTTCAGTGTCAGTTCATGTTATGTGTAGACTGTCTAAAAATTATTGTAGATAGTTGATCCCCATCAAATACCAATGATGAAAGTTACAATTTGACTGCTTCCAGAAGGCTACAATTTAAAAAATTTTATGTAGATCGATGAAGATTACAATCTGACGACCTTCACAACAACCGATGAAAGGTCTAATTCAACAGGCTTCACAATCAACATCATGAGTTAAAATCTGATGATTCTCATATTTTCAAGGAACCAAGACGAATGTTACAAGATGACGATCTTGGCAACGCTCTAGCAAAAGAAAAGAGACTACAAATTGACAGTTTTTTCAAATCAAAACGCAAATATCTCTCAAGCCGTAAGGAATTTAGCAAAATGAACAGGAGCAAACTGAACCCTTTAGGTCAGTTTGGTCGGCTCCGTCTCATCAAGATAGTCGATTTTCATATATAATTCGTTCAATTCTGACTTACGGTTTAAAAGTTATGACCTATTCTTCACAGCAAGTTATGTTCTGAAGTCCGTCTGCAAGACTGGACTTCGCCTGAACATTGGACTTCACCTGAAGCTCGCCAAACTCGCCTGAGGCTCGCCTCTACGTTCCAGAGTAAAAACAATGCAACCATTGCATTCTCATCAACAAAACGTGGCGTTTTCAACCGCTAACGCAGCACAAACGATGCGTTCTTAAGCCACGGACGTAGTTCAGATTTAGCCATGGACGCAACTGGAATCCAGGTGCTAACGCAGCTTCCAAATGTTGCGTTCGAACGCCACTAACACAGCACAAACGCAGCTTCTAGGCACTGTGTTCACAGCCGCTAACACAGATCAAATCCAACCGCTAATGCAGCTTCCAGACCATGCGTTCGAACGTAGGTTCACACCCAGAACGCAAATCACTGTGTTTGGCTCATTCAAACGGTTCTAAAAACCATTTTACTCCCACGATCTGGGGAGTGGTTTAAGGGGATGTTATACCGGCTTAATGGGGGCAATTAAACCCCCATTAAGGAGCGGATTAAGGGGCGATTACACCCCAAAATCTCTTATAAATAACTAAAAAATCATCGTAGTTCGGGGCTACTTCGGATCCTCTTTTCGGCAGCAAAGAAGAGATCTTTTGACAGATCATCAAAAGAGCTTGAATCTTTTAGAGATCGGCATTTTTCCTATGCAATCGAAGGTCTTCTTCAGCAACAGATATCTTTGAAGCTTTCTCCCTTGGCTTACAAACCGATTTTTTATTTAAATTAACTATTTTATAGAGTTTTAAACTCATTCCGAGTTCTTAAACTCGTCAAGAGTTCTGTTCAACTTGCCACGCAAGTTCCCCACAACATCAAATCCAAGAAGAATAGACTTATTTTCCAATGAGGTAAAACGTCAGATCGTCAACGAGAAGCAAACTCAATACGAATTTCGAGGGAGGTATCTTATCGACACCAAGAAGAACCCAGTTTTAAACAAAAGGAAGGATCTCCGTCGATTTCTTCTCTCTTTTATAAATCGAGAATTCGATACAAGAAGATTGTAATTTTTTTCTAAGTTTGTTAGAGAGAGATTTGCATTGAGAGAATTATAATTAATTCTTTTTCTAAGTCTGTTAGAGAGAATAATACAAATTTGTTTTCTCATTTTCTTCTTTAATTTTCCCACAAAAAATTATGCAATCGATTATCACTCCTAAACTAATTGTTTTTTCCTTTTTTTACGGGCTTTTAGACTCTTGATTTTGTTCTATGCCATAATGTCACATAATTCTAGAAAACTAAAGTAATAACTTCGATAATTAAAATTGAAGTTGTTGATGCTCGTGAACAAACAGTCGATGAGGGTTTCTCACAGTCGGATGCAGCTTCGATCCTAGCGACGGTAGGGCAGAAGGAGAGGATGAATGTTGGGACCGACTCCTCCTCCGACTTTATGCCTGATCTGAGCGCGCGGGGTGGGCTGATAGCCTGCACATATAAGAATCGTAGGAATATGGAGCTAGTTTCCCCCGTGGTACCTCCGACGGTCAAGTCAGTTGATGAACTTGGGGAGGGTTTTTGTTGAGAGGCCCCTAGGCCATTGAGGTCCTTGCAGGGGGGTTTTTTCTCTTGGAATTATTAAAATACCAAAGGGGAGTAAAATTAAAGTGTAAGAAGAAGTAGTCACCCGGCCCCTGCCCTTACCTTCCTTACCTCCTTTTATAGCCCCCTTGCCTCTGGGAGTTTGACCCTCGGGTTTTATTGACTATGCACAGGAGGCGGTTTGAAAGATGAGCAGGCAGGCTGCTGAGTCATCTTTCTTCCTCCAGGTGTCGGCAGGCGACTGGGAGGGAAGTCACTCTGTGTCAGGGGAGAGAAGTCTTTTCAGTGCTCTGGATTTGTCAGAGTAGGCATGGTCTAAGGTAGGTCGGCTGTGTGGCCGTCCTTCTTTCTCTAGGTGGCGGCTGGGAGGAGAAGTCACTTTTGTACAGAGAAGTATCATGGTAGTTCTCTGGGAAATGACTTGTGAGTAGAATAGGCGGCTTGTGCAGGAGATCCTTGTCAAAGCGTATATCTTGATGGGATTGGTCAATGTTGTAGCTTCGAGTGACATTTGAAGTGGTCCTGGTCGGATTATCCCTTTAGTCCAGGCGGGTTGATCTATGAGTCATCACTATAATTTGTCGACCGACAACCGAGTGAGTTTTGGGACGAGAGCACCATCGAGACGTCCGCTCGGGGAGTCGTCTTAATTGCAGAGGACTGACTGGTCCTGCGCTTCGAGTCGGTTATGACGACTCTTGGTCGAGAGAGGGCTCGCCCGCTTGACTGGTCAGTAGACTTGACCTCGGTCCGGGCTTCTGAGTTTCTTGAGCCGGTCAGGACCATGGCTTTTTGGGCCTTTATAGTCAATCTTTCGATGTTACCATAACAGAAGTATATATGTCTTTGATGTTGACTAATAAACACGACTTACTTCATTTATAATGTACTAGTATAATGCACATGCTTCGCAAGTAAACTATCATGTGTCGGGCCCGCAGGCCCGTTGGCACATGCAAGCCGTGAGACCCACCGAGTGTAACACATTGTTTGGCTCAAACCACTGTCAAAATCGACTAGCCGATGTTACATTTGAGTCTTTAGCTTTTACTATATAAACACCTTAATTTCCCACCCTCCCACCGATGTGGGACTAAATTAGTGGGATGTCATATTTACCCTACCTTACAAAGGCGACGTCCTTCTTGTGGCATGATAATTAGCACATCCTAATATTGCTGTCAGGCAATGTGGACTCTAGAGGTGGCTCCAACGGGCTCTAGAGGTGGCTCTGACCGCATCCACACGGTGTAGCACTTAGCTCCACACTTCCGGCTAGTAACTGCTCTGATACTATTTGTCACATTCTGGGCCTGCAGACCCGTTGGTATGTGTAAGTCATGGGACTCACCGAGTGTAACACATTGTTTGGCTCAAACCACTATCAAAATCGACTAGTCGATGTTACACTTGAGTCTTTAAGTTTCACTATATAAACTCCTTAATTTCCCACTCTTCCACAAACGTGGGACTAAATTAGTGGGATGTCACATAAACGTACATGTTTTAAGTTTTAAAATTTTTATTGAAAGGTTAAACTATGTGTTAATAAATAAAATTGTATAATAAGATTACTTGAGAAGAAATGCATGAATTAATTACTACTGTACAGTTATTTTAATTAAATATTTTTCTTATAATGATACGCCAAGTGCTAACATTTTTTTTCAAATAAGTCCATCAAATCTAATATTATTCTTAAATGATGTCAATTTTATAAGTTCACTTAAATATGCCCCTCAAACTTGAAAGTTGTTAACTTAATTCTAAATTAACTAAGTTGCATTAATCTTGCTAGATTTTTCCTCATGCTCCCTACATAGTTATACTTAATACCTGTAATTGTAGTAGTTACTTCTTGTTATAATTATTTAATAGGTTAAATTACACTAAACCCTTATGAACTTTTAGCCCCTATGAACTTTTAGAATTACACTGAACCCCTAATGATATTTCTATTTTTAAAAATCCCTAATAACTTTTTAAATTTTGTAGATAACTTCTATAAATTAGAACAAAAAATAGCATAAAAAGGCAATTTGAAAGTCATTGGAGGTTTGGTGTAATTTATCTAAAATATATTGGGGGCTTTCTAGAAAAGTTATTAGGGGTTTAGTGTGATTTCGAAAGTTCATATGGTATATTTACTGCAAAATGCTGAAAGTTCATGGGGTTTTACTGTAATATACCTCATTTAATATTATAATACTTAGTTTAAGTAATATTATTAAAAATAGTTATACTATCTTTATACTATAAAATATTTATCTAATTTATTTTTTAACATTTAAAAAATTTAGTACTATGAATATTTTATAAATTTTTATTAGACTATCATCAGCAATTAATAGTACTATTTAATTAACATTAAATAATATTTTTGAAAGGTTAGTTTTCAATCATTGCCAAGTATAGATTATTCAGTATCATGTAATAATCTTTGAGAAAATACTCAAAAAATAATATTAAATTATTTATTCAATTTATGTAATAATATAATACCAAATAAATAGTGTAATTCATAATTTATGTGATATTATTAAAATAATTACATTATTTATGTGATTATATATTTATTCTATTTATTTTATTGATCATTGAATTATAGTATAATTCTTAATAGTATTTAGTAATATATTATTCTATTTATACTATTATTTTAATTATTTTATTATAATTTATACATAATTATTATAATAATTTAATTGGTTACTAATAATAATTGTGTATACTTATTTTATAAATTATTTTATTGTACTACTTTTAAACAATTAATAGCTATACTATTATTGATAATTATAATTATTTAGGATGGTGAGGAGGTTCATAATTAATAAAGAGGTTATATTTATTTAATGATAGATTAATTAGAGATAATGACATAGTTAGAATTAATCAAAATTTGAGAAGGCAAAAAAAATTAAAAGTTTTAACACCCCGATCCTCTTTTTATAGTAGTATAGATAACTTGAGGAGTTGACATTAGTAGTATCTCAGAACAAATTTCTGCATTCAAAAAACCGCATCACTTTCATGCTTAACACATCAAAAACCTTTGAATTAGATGAAAAGATCTTTTATCAGTAGGAATTCAAGAAAGAATAAATCACTGTGATAATATCTTAGAGGGTACTGGAAGAATCTGATCAAATGGTGTCGATATTTATCAATACTAACCATACATTTTGTTTTGAATTATCATCCCTTATCTGCTGAGAATCTGCATGTATATAGTTTGAAGTTTGATATCATCGAATTGTACATTTAAAGTGTTACCCATCAATTCGTCAAAAAACTCCTTAGAATACTAGAAATATTCAAACAACAAATTTATTAACAAAATTTTATGAACTTTATAATGTCTAAATTAAAATGAACAAAAATATTACTAATGAATAATGATGCACTTTGATAAGTGAAAAAGGTTCTTCAAATTTGTTTAAAGAAAGTTAGCAAACTTTATCCTCTATACTAATTAAGAATTGGACAATCCTCATGGATAACACTATAAATAGGAAGAACAACAGTGGCTCTATCAGTGTTTTGTTCTCCTGCATAATCTTGGCTTTGTCAGTGTTTGGTTTAATATCAGGAAAACCCCCAATAATTTGGACGATTATCAGATAACCCCCTTAACTTTCAAAATGTCAGAAACCCCCTTAAGTTTAACGACAATTAGAATACCCCGTTAACTAGAAGATTTTATCAGAAAACCTCCATAAAAGTGTGAACCACAATTTTCACTTGAAAAAATATCTCCCCGCGTAATTCTATCAAATCATGTAAAAAACACCACTTTGATGTGGTTTTTCTAATAAAATCCTACAGTTTAATGGGTTTTCTGATATTGTGAAACTTAAGGGGTTATCTTTTATGAGGGTTTTCTAATAGTAGCTGTTTGGTTCACCAAGTTTATGAAAATGAAAATGAAACCTCTCTAACAGTGGTATTTTTGTAAATAAAACTTTTATTTGACTTTCTTAGACCATGTCTGGCTCACTAGTTTTTAATGGAAAGGTGTTTCTATAAAGGAGAAAAACGTTGTGTATTTTATGAAAACCTAATTCCTCTCCTTTTAGGTGGAAATTGGATAGAAAACTGATACATTGCACTTTATCTTGTTTAAAAAAAGTGAAAATTGCTTGGAGGAACTAAAAAAACTTGGACTATGCATCCTCCTCCCCAGCCCAAAAAACAATACCCCCAAACCCTTATACATAAACATAAGTGCAACTAACCCCCAAACAGTATACAAGCCCACTACCCAATAAAGGCATTCCCAAATTACCCTTTCTAATTTAAAACTGAAAAAATACTACTCCCATAATCCCTTTCTGAGTGCGATTTTCGAAAACCTCATCGCCTGCAAATAATTTTCACATTTTCGAAACCCTCTTCCTCTCAAGACTGCCGCTAACGACAACCCTTTGAATCGTCTTCTTTGACTTTGTCTTCATCTTTATCTTCGTCGACTTCATCTTCATCTTCCTCGAAGACCGCCCCCAGCCCTTATACAGAAACCCTCTTCCTCTCAATACCATCGCCGCTCATCGTCTTCGTCGACTCTCCTTTGGTTTGCGTTACTCAAGCCAACATTCTTGCTTGACTCTCGAATCTTTGTATTCGCTTGTCCGCTCATCGCCCACTCGTCTGCTTGTTGTTCGCTCATCGTCTGCTCGTCCACTCGTCGTCAGACTACTACGTCATCGTTCGCTCGTCTACTCGTCATCCGTTGACAAGGACCCCCACCGACCGCAAGCTCGTCATCCGCTAGAGTCCCTCTTCTTCACCGAACAGTGACACTCGCTGCTAAAAATACAGGATGACGAATTCATCATCTTAGTCATCTGAATCAGTAACAATAAAGCCTGAGTTGTAAGTATCAACTGAATTATTCACATTTGTTCATTTAATTTGTTTGGCATTATGAATTTATCCGCATTAGAACCCTAAGTAGATTTAGTATCTCTTGTGTTGTGTTTTACAATAAGCATGATATCAAAATTTATTATAATATACATGGATATTATGAATTCATTGATGGAATTGTTCCACGAATGAGAGCCGAACATTGGAAGGCTTATAGATCCTCCAAATTCTAAAATTATGTTAGTTTTGGAGTAATTCCATCTGACAAAGCCACGATCATGCTACTGCTAGATCATCTAGATTTAGCCACGGGAAAGTTTTTTTTTAAGGATAGCCAAACGAGGACTAAACAGGCCTACACATTTGATGTAAATTGGGTGCTAAAACTATTGGTGTTGACGAACCATGAAATTTCTCAACACCACTTTAGGCTCTTGTTATTAATGACAAAAAGATAAAAGATAATCACATAAAGAATATGGACACAAGGATTTACGTGGAAAACCCAAACGAAAAAACCCACGAGTTGAGCTCAGAGCTTAGAGGATACTTCACTATATGGAATCAACAAATGTGTACAAGTCATACACGGCACACCCGACAACGCCGACTTCCACACAACTCTCACTCACGCTCTTTGTCTATTAACTCAACACTCGAGATCTCTATAACACAAGAGACTCTCATTCACTCTAACCCTCTATACATTCAAGAGAACAAGTGGAAAACTTAGATTACCCTTGGGTTGCTTTTTATTTTTACCTCTCCATAATGAGAGCATGCCTTTTTATAGGCCTTAATTAACATTTTCATCTTCCAAAATGCTTAGGAATACACAAATCTGTCCAGATTCGTGTAGGGTACTTTGACTGACCTGTTCGCGGTAAAAATCGTGTCTCTCTTCATTGATGTCATTGCACTCTTGATAACAGTTTATCGGTTACAAAAGATCCGGTCTTTTTATAAGATCCGGTTACAATAAAAATCAAAAATACAAAAAAGAAAGATTACAACTTTTATCCTTGTTTGTCGAACGAATCGCGAGCTCCTGTTTTGCGGTCACTCGCTTTGTGTGGGTTCTTTGCCTGCGCCGGGGTTATTTGCCGTGGACCACCGCGTGATCTCGATCCGGTCGGATCTACACGATATAACGGGTATTATTCAACCAAGGGAATAATAGCCGGGAGGGGTACTAATTCACCAAGGAAATAGTAGTCCAAGTGTCGAAATCGACCAAGCGAATTCGAGACTCTTCTCGGGATCTAAGAACCAAGCTTAGATCCGGAGGAAAATCGTGTAGATCTCAGATCCGGTCCCTCTCGAACTCTTGCCTTATTTGGCGTGGATGATCGCCGAGCACCGGATCTCAAAGTCCAAGTCTTCAATCTTCTAAAGCTCCAATCTTTTTTTAGATCTCAGATTCCAATCCGGCAGAGCTTCGACCCTCCAAAATCCAACCTCCCAAAATGAACAAACACCTGGCCTATTTATAGGCACTTAGAACTGTGCATATGCACAGTTCTGAGCCTAGCCACCCCTAGGTGGCTCGGCCATGGCCGAGCCACCCAGGGGTGGCTCGGCCACCGAGCCACCCCGGGTTGGCTCGGTTTCGGCCGAGTTCCCGGGTGTTGGTTCGTTTCATCGTTTTGGGTTTTCCGGTGTTTCCGGTTCCGATTCGTTGTTGATTTGGACTTCGATTCGGTTGTGTGGTTGACTTGTTCGGATTCGATTCGTTTTGATCCGATTCCTGATTTGGCAGTAAACCCACTTCTGAGTTCGAGTCCGAAACCGATCTTGATTCGATCGTTATATCACCGAGTTCGCTCTTGTTTAGATGACTCGGTGATTCCCCGAAACGTTGGTTCGATTCCGCGTGCGAGTGGATGCATTCCACTGCTTGGGTGCGATTTATTGGCTT
>BQKN01000091.1:204303-225989 GCA_022839385.1 Asparagus kiusianus
TCATCGAGCTATATTGTGGGACCTATAGGCAATTTTATACGCCTACATGACCATAACTCCATCTAATACTATTCCAATTTCTATGATTCAAATCTTGGAGTAAACTATGTATGTACCTCTACAACTTTCATGTAGAGTTCCGAACCAAATAATGACTGCACCATGCCCTAAAAGACCATGAAATATTATATCTGCATGCAGAAAATTACAGCAATAAATTTAGTTGGAAATTGAGCCAACTCCAACAATCTCCACCTTAGCGAGATATCCGACACCACTCGAAGTTGTAAGCTGCATTTTTAGAGCATTAGTCTTCAGAATGCGAGTTTTTAGAATGTTAATCTTCATATGAATCACAAACACTTGTCTTCGGAACATGGATCTTCAGAATCTAAGAAGACTCTGAAACTTCAGAGCAAGTCCTGCTCTGGCTTTAGCTACTTCACCTTAATGAGCATCAACTCATCTCCCCGCACCTCTGGTGACTAGGTGCACTCATGAGCTAACATGTAGCTAAAAGTGCATAGCAGGCTTCATCTTCCCATCTGAATCGCTGAGAAGGCTTGATGACTCTTCTCTGTCTTGATTGTTCAATGCTTGTAGGTTCTGCATGAACCTCTTCGGCTTGTTGCTGCTCGTCGTGTTTCTCCATCTCAGCTTGACTTTCTCGAATACATCCTTTCGTTGACAAAAGAACTTCAGTACGATAACGATTCTCTTCACGATCCTTATCTTTGTCAATAGCTTCAGCTCCAAGTCTTTCATCAAACACGACATTTCTACTCAACACTTTCATCTTGTTTTCGGATCCCACGGCTTGTAGCCTTTCACTCCCTTCTCAAAACTGAGAAAAATGCACTCGAGTGACTTTAGCTTCAGCTTGTTCCATTTGTCACTCGGAATATGAACATACGCCTTTCATCCGAAAACCTTCAGAGTATAATAGTCAACTTATTTGTCTGGCCACACTTCTTCGGTGCATTTGAAGTTCAGCAGTTTAGACGGTGACCTATTAACCAAGTAGTCAGCATGGTTAATGGATTCAGCCTAAAAAGACTTGGGCAATCCTGTATGAAGTCTCATGCATCTTTCTTTCTCCATGAGAGTCTGGTTCATCCTTTCTGTCGCACCATTCTGCTATGGAGTTTTTTCATGGTAAATTATCACGTAATGACTTCTTGCTTGCAAAATGCTAGGAACTTCCCATCACGATATTCACCTCCATTGTCACTTCACAAATACTTGATCTCCCGTCCAATTTGGTTCTCTACTTTCGCCTTCCATTCTTTGAACTTCTCAAAGACCTTAGATTTTTTCCGCATGAAGTAGACCCAATTTTTTTGCGAATAGTCATCTATGAAGGTGACAAAATAGCGAGCACCACCATGAGATTTTGTCGGTGCCGGCCCCCATACATCATAGTGAATATAGTCGAGAATCCTCTTTGCACGACTCTCCTTGTTTGTAAGCTTGAATGATACCTTGCATTGCTTTCCAAGTACGCAATACTTTCAAAAATCCAACTTGCAAGTCTCCATATTCTTCAACAGCTTCCTCTTGTGCAGCTCCTCCATATCCCGCTCACTCATATAGCCAAGACGAAGATGCCATAGATGAGTCAAGTCTTCCCCAGAGTCAATCTTGGAGTCCTATTTGGAAGTTGTGGATATGACAACTTCCCCTGAGATAGTCCTAGAAGCTTGTACAAGTTGTTGGGAATCTTCTCTCCTCGCATGATCACCATCGAGCCCTTACAAATCTTAATCTTTCCTCTGTCTGAGGAGTAGGTGAGGTCGCTTGCATCTAGAGTGCCCAAAGAAATCAGGTTCTTCTTGAGTGCAGGAACATGTCACACGTTTCCGAAAGTGCGAATGATGTCATCATACATCTTCACCTTCATCGTGCCAATCTTGATGACCTTGCATGCGACATTGTTCCCCATGAGGACTTCACATCCATCCTTCTTTTCCTTTGTGTCGAACCAAAACCTGTTTGCACACATATGGAAAGAGTAACCTGACTCAAGAATCCAAGAATTAGAAATGGTTTTACCCGACGAAACTGAAAGAAGCTCGGCACTGTTCTCCGTGGCAACTCCAGCCATAGAAGTGGTTTCAGATTTTTTCCCTTCTTTCTGATTTGCATTAAAGTTTCTACAGTTCTTCTTGAAGTGGCCTTTCTTATGGCAGTAGTAACACTCTTTATCCTTATGGCTCTTGGATTTAGATCTCCCGCGATTATCCAACTTGGCACCTTTCTCCTTGGATCGACCTCGATCGTTTAACTCATTGACGACTAGGCCTTCATTTTTTAAGTCAACTCTTGTGCTCTTGTTCATTTTGACATGAGAGATGATGTCTTGGAAAACCTCTTCAAACCGAAGAGTCTCCTTGCCAAACATGAGTGTGGTCCGGAAATGTTTGAATGACGACGGCAAGGATCGTAGCAAAAGCAAAGCATTATCCTCTTCTTCAAACTTGACCTCCACTCGCAAAAAATCCATTATACAATAGTTAAACATATTAAGATGCTCCATAATATCATCTCCATCTTCCATATGAAGATTAAACAATTCATCTTTTGAGAAAATCTTGTTAGAGAGAGTCTTTCCCATGTAGAGATTCTCTAACTTCTTTCATGTTCCCCTTGCGGTAGTCTCCTCCATCACGTTATAGGTGACTTCGTCGGATAAGTGCAGCTCAATCGAGCTCATCGTCTTGAGGTCTGCCTTGTTCCAAGCCTCCATAGACATCGTCTTCGGCTTGTGCTCAACCCCCATAATGCACATGTATAAATCTTACCGAATCAAGATATTCTTCATCTTGTGCTGTCATAGTGTGAAATGGTTCGCCCATCGAATGGCTTCAACTCAACCTTCACACCACCGATTATTGACTTATCTTCAGCCATTAAGAACACCACAACCTCACTCTAATACCACTTGTTGGTGTTGACGAACCACAAAACTTCTCAACACCACTTCAGGTTCTTATTCTTAATGACAAAAATATAAAAAATAATCACATAAAGAATATGGAAACGAGGATTTATGTGGAAAACCCAAACGAGAAAAACCATGGGTTGAGCTCAGAGCTCGGAGGATACTTCACTATATGGAATCAACAAATTTGTACAAGGCACACACGGCACACCCGACAATGCCGACTTCCACACAACCCTCACTCACGCTCTTTGTCTATTAACTCAACACTCGAGATCTCTACAACACAAGAGACTCTCATTCACTCTAACTCTCTATACTTTTAAGAGAACAAGTGGAAAACTTAGATTACCCTTGGATTGTCTTTTTTTTACCTCTCCACAATGAGAGCGTGCCTTTTTATAGGCCTTGATTAACCTTTTCATCTTCCAAAATGCTTGGGAATACACAAATCTGTCTAGATTCAGATAGGATACTTTGAGTGACAATAACTCCATCCATACTGCTTCAGTTCCTATGATTCAACGCTTGGAGTAAACTATGCATGTACCTCTATAACTTTTATGTAGAGTTCCAAGCCAAATAATGACTGCACCATGCCTGAAAAAACCATAAAAAATTGTATCTGTAAGCAGAAAATTCCAGCAATAAATTTAATTGGAAATTAAGCCGACTCCAACAAAAACATACCTAGTTTAAAGATGAAGGGGAGAAACCGGAAGGGAATCGTGATATGACGAATAGGATCTGGACTACATTCTTCAGCAACAAGCAACAAGAAAAATACAAGAGTGGCCGAGATTACCTTGAGGCCTTATTGGATAAATTGGTTTAGTCGAAAAAGAAATCGGATGTTTTAGATTTTGTTATACTTCAATTTCTTTATCAACTCACAATGATATGGACTCCAACCGTTAGAATGAATGCATCACGACATATGTTCAAGTATATGACTCAGATAGATTTTGTTGATCATTTTGCATGGACGACAATCATCTACAAGGAATTGTGGGACTCTTTCAAGGCTACAAAGATAGCTAAAAAGGGGCAAACATATCTTAGCGGCTATGCTCCCTTGCTATCGGTGAGTTATCTATGTTATTTGTAATTAATATATTGTATTTGCACCTTATATGTGATCATTGCCATTTACATACGATATATCACACTAATATGTGACGTTTGTGCCCCATATATGATATGTGTCCCTACTATGCAATGTTTATTTATGATATTTATAGTTAATATATGATATTATCCCCTTTTATGTGATTATTGTCTTTTACATGTGATATATGATACTTATATGTGACGTCTTTGCCCCCATATGTAACATTTGTCCCTGATATGTATTGTTTAAGTGTGATATTTATTTGTAGTTAATATGTGATATTATCTTGTTATATGTGATTATTGCTATTTATATGTGATATATCACACTTTTTCATGTGATATATGATACGGGTATGTGATGTTTGTGCCCCATATGTGATTTTTGTCCCTGATATGTAATATTTGTAGTTAATATGTGATATTATCTTGTTATATGTGATTATTGTTATTTACATGTAATATGTGATACTGATATGTGACTTTTGTGTCCCATATATGACATTTGTCCCTGATATGTATTGTTTAATTGTGATAATTTTAGCCTTACATGTGATATTTGTATCTAACTTGTGATACTTTATTGTTTGAATGTTGTTTTTTTGAAGCTATGGTACTATGAGATTACAAACATCAATGAGCCAATCAGATGACAAACTGGACATTGGAAGGTAAGAAGGTGGGTTCGTTACGGACTGCAATGATTACGAAGAAATCAGAAGCCGCAATCCACATCTTACCGGAGCAAGATATACCTCGATATGTCCATGAGGAGATAAAGCAAGAGCCTAGAAAGATGAAGGCTAAAAGAGAGGAGGAAGTTAACTCTGAAAACTCTTTAAGAAAGAAAAGAGTCAAAAAAAAAAAAAGAGGAAAGGAGTCAATTGACTATTACATTGGTGAGATAAGTTTAATTCTTATGTGATTATTGTTTACATTTTGAATGTAGTAATAGTTTACTATGTGAGTATTATTTATTGCATGTGACTGTTATACATTGATTGTGATAATAAGTGTTATTATGTGATGTTTAGCTATTTTTTGTGATACATTGTTATCTATGCCAGTTGGTTATTCCCTGTGATATCTGCCAGTTTATTATGATAGATTAGTGTTTATGTGAACTTTATGTGTGGTCTTCCTTATTTGTGGCATTTCCTCGCTGAAAGTTAATTGTTAATGTACACTGAAGCTTATGACAAGCTGTCAATATTGAATGAAGCCTATGAGCAAGAACTTGTTACTCACAGCGTTGATATGATGGCCATTAAGGCCGATATTGAGAAAAAATTTGCCGGAACAAAAACATGGAAGGAAAAAAAAGATGATGTAATAACTTATTTCTTGTTTCACATGAGGAAAAAAGATATTGAGAAAAGATATTGATGATCCAGAATATCTTTTGTACTTTGGGGTATTAATGTACCTTTGATTGAGTGAAAGTATTAGATAAACACATATAACTGTTTCATTTGTTGGATGATGGATGTTTACTAGCTATTTGTAAATGATAAAACGTGCATTTGTAATTTCTTAGTGATCTTTTTTCTTTAGCATATTAAATGGAATCTGCAAGTAAAGTTCTTACAGGTGTCACAGTTAATACCAAAAAGTCACACAAACAGGTAATATGTCACAACAAAATGTCAAAAGTACTATTTAATAGACAACAGTCACAAAAGAGTTTAAATTCTACCAGGAAACATTAATCCTGGATAGGTTCGGTGCACGTGGCTCGGTTATGCCCTTCAGCGTGACATCTTGAGCATCTAATTTGACGTCTATTCTCAGATATGTTGTTGATACGTCTATTCTTGTTCCTTTCACGTATCTTTGCAGTCTTTGGGGGAAGTATGCCAACTGTTTTATCTGTAACATCCGGCTTATCATAATTTGGAACAGGAAAGAGAATTGGTTCGTAACTTTTCTTGAAAGCTTCAGTCGTCATGAACTAATCTCAAAACTGGTACACATCTCTATGCATAAAGTTAATAGCAGCACGCACATGTTTACATGGTATTCGCATATATCACATGCACGACACGTTCATGTTTTGTGTTCTAAATCAACTTGTACTAATTTTTGTGATGATACCTCGAAGATTTCAGCTATAGAATGCGATACTTCAAGAGTGTTTCCTTTCATGCAGTTTTCTTGGAAATTTTTTTCCGCTTCAGGACATAGATAGCTATTCCATTTTGTTTCCATCTCTCGGCGAGTATTCATCCTTTTTATACTTTGCACACGAATGTGATCATATCGCAAATAGGATGTGTTCTCGCCACACGAATCAAATTGTTGAAAGATTCAACAACATTAGAAGTGATATGACCATATCTGTGTATCAAACAAAAATTCACTATCACAAATTATAGCCATGTGTCACATATAAACAACAAACATCACAAGCAGTAACAAAATATCATAGCACACAGCTAAGAGTCACATATAATGACGTATTACCACATGCGACAAGTAAAGATCACACGTAACAGACGAACGTCGCATATAAAAGCATAATGTGACATTTAATAACTCAAATTCATAGAAAATGATTGATATTTGACATAACTTATACCAAAAAATATAGAATTTACCCAATTATTTGGATCATAACTTAGAACAACTTGGTAAGCTCTTTGATTTGTCAACCTAATCTCATGTAAAATAGCTTTAAATTCTCTTTCTGTGTACTTACATGCAGCAAACTCTAATAATTTTGAAATACGTTGAGCAACACTTGAGACAAAACCCATCCTCTAAGCTTCAATTTATAATTCTTAATAAGATGAAGTACACATCTAGAGTGGTACGCATCTAAAAATATATCTTTTAAAGATTGTTTTATTCCTTTGTCGGCATCTGACAAAATTACTAGAGGATATGGTGAATTGTATGGTTCTGTTCGATTGTACGAAATATACCGCAATCCTTGAATAAACCGACTCTAATTCGCTTCATTTTTTGTCACAAACGCAAAATGCGACTTGAAATATGCCTTGATTACCATCATAAGCAGTCGCGCCTAATAATATCCCTTTGTAGCGATCTTTCAGAAAAGTCTCATTTAGAAAGAGCAATGGCCTACATCCCTTGATAAACCCATGTATGCATGTACCATATGACACAAATAAATGTTTGAATCTCCTTTCTTCTTGTTTAATGATGAAGAAACTACATGGGTTTGTTTCCATCGCCTTCATTTCGTACCTTAAAATGATGGTTAAAAGGACAAATAACTTGTTAAATGATGAACAAGATCTAACTATCACATGTAATAGCCAAACATCACAAATCAAGTCTAAATATCACATATAAGGTCGAACTGTCACAAGTAGGATTTAATTGTCACATATAACATTGAAATATCACATGAGACGCGTATTTATCACATAGCGTTTTGAAATGTCACATTTACGGTTAAATGTGATACATATATGTTCTAAAGGAGACATCAACAAATTAATGGACTAACCAGGATAGTAAATCATATGAATGCCTTGCGCAACCAAATATTTGGTCTTTTGTTGTCTCCTTAGTACGCCAAGCTTTAGAATAATTAACTTTTAAGCCATATTGAGATTGCAATTCCTTTCTGATGTCAGTTGGGGTAATATATGGACGCCTCTTCATAATTGATTGTAACATATTCGCAATCCACCTTCTTGATGCTCTAGAGTGACCAGGTGTGTTGTTATGTTGTCCACAAGTATGTTGAGGAACAAATTTTTTTATAGCAAAAGTCGACACATGGCTCAATGATGAAGCGAAAAGCAACCACGTGTATTTTGTTTCTTTTCTAAACATGCAACTAGCACGAATACGTTTTGACTCATTGTTAACATATTTAAAAGAGAACTTCTTAGCTATAGAATAGTATATAAGAGCCATTCTAACTTCTTTTGCGCTTTCAAATTGTTGCCCTTTTCCAATAATGTCTCGTGCCACCATGTAGGGATCCGTGATGAGTCACTTACTACGTCGTTCATCATTCACACATGCTCTCCTTGAGGATTATCGTTAGGGATCCTCCCCGCTTCCTCGATTGGGATCCTCTCATAGGGTTCCTCGATATGCTCTAATGACTGTGAGCTTACATTAGGAACACTGCAAGTTGAATGTAACATACATATAAGTCACATGTGATAATCACCAGTAAAGTCACATATAAGACGTAAATATCACAAATAAAATCAATATGTCACGTTGGATGTCTTCAGGTCACATATATGACGTAGATATCACAGTTTCCATTATAACGTGTATCCAGAACCTGAAAAAAATACTTTTGAATACTTACTTAAGCTATGTTTCTGTCCCTATGGCATGCGTGGATCATTCATCGCTTTTAGTAACAGTCATGGTTATCGTATTTAACCCCATTGAACGATGAAAATCTATAATGTTGAGAATATCTTTATCTTTTGAAAGCTCAAATGAGACATTGGGAAACTTCTCGAGAGAGTAACTTATCAGCAAACTTAATTTCGTACGGTGCTCTAAAATTCTCTGCAACTTGCATCTTCAATTCCACTAAACTTGTTGCAGAATTGACTTTAATGAGGGTTGCATTAGTGTTAAATAAAATCACACACATTAAAGAATCTTCTATTTTTTGTTGAAGAAGTTAATAGGAAAAGTTAAGAATATTTTGGTTGTTGAAGGTTGTTGAAGGTCTTATGAGTAGATCTAAAGAGGGAAGAAGATATTACATTGAGATGGGACATTATTTTGAAGGGAACTTAGTAGGTTTCCCTCCAATTTTTTCTTTCCCTCCAAAAATCCTCTCCAGCCATAACCCCAATCAGAAGTGACTTCAGACTTCATAATGGCATGATATGCTGGCTAATAAGACAAAATACTTTATACCCTCCACAAATTGGTACAAAAGGGTAAAATGAACAATACTTAAAAATACACTATAAAGTACATATACAATGTTGAGCTAGGGGTGTTTTAGCATAAAATTTTGGGTCGAAGAGCTTATAAGGAGTTGACTCTAGTTGGTGGAGGAGGATGCATGGCCCCAAGTTGTTTTAGTTCCTCCAAGCAATTTTCCCAAAAAAAAAGACGAAAGTTTGAAAACTCTCTTTTTCTCTCCCACACTTAGTTTCTTCGCCCAAGCCAAACTAAAGAATAAGAAATTAAATTTTTCTATAAATTCGGAATTCCTATTTTCATGTTTTGAAAAAAGCTAAGAAAAATTATAAAAAAATGAAAAACACCACTTTTGAGACTACAGAAAACTCTTCGTTTATGGAAACTACTTTTTACAATCCTCTTCCTATTGCATATATTTATGGAAAACTAACCAAACAGCCCACCTCAAATTGATAGTTCAGATTTTGTCTTCTTCTTCTTCTTTTTTTAAAATGAAATTGATAGCTAACAGGTATGCATTTGAGATTTCGTTCTTCGAGCGCGTTCATTTCCTACCAAGTGTATTAGTAGTTGGTATGTAGACCCGAGATACGTACGAATACGCTACACCCATCCACCCGCTACGTAGCGTCCACATACCCGCTTTGCTTGCCACCTCTCCCAACTCGTGAGTCACGTGTACCTCACAACGATGATTCGACACGTGTCCCCCAGCATCTGATTCCATTTCAGGCTTTTTCCCTCCACTGGGCTCCAACTCTCTCTCTCTCTCTCTATACAAGTCAAAGTTCCTTTCTTAGTTGTTTCTCTCTCTAGGGTTTTTACTTGTAAACTGTAATCACTCGAGCTCAAAACAAAACGCTTGTTGTTTTCCAAGGTAAAAGCGGAAGCTTTTCTTTTTAGGGTTTTGATTAGGGTTTTTGCTGATTTTTGGTTTTGATTTGTCTTTTTGGTTGCAGTGGCGGCTATGAGGAGGTGTTGTTGGGTAAAGGTGAGATTTTTGTTGCTAAAGAATTATCTTTTTTTTTTTCCTTTTTTTCTGCGAATTGCAATGCATGATATTGTTTTAGGTTTAGTTTTGCCATGATTTGAGTTTGAAGTGAGTTGTGATGGCTTGATCAAGGACTTGATGGTGTTTATGCCTCTGATTTTGATGGTAGTTTGTTGTGGTTTATGATATTATCAACTTTGTCAACTTTCATATGCGCTATCTACTTCACCCTTCTCTCATGGAATCTTAACATAAAGAGAGAGTGATGAAATTGCATTTTTTGGCGAAGCTACTATTAGAAAATATCAATATTTTTGCAAAATTGAAGACGTGCATGTGTGGTAGTCATTCACTTTACTTGAGTTGAAATGTTGACAATGGTAATTACTTTCTCATTTTATTAATTTACACCCTTGTTTGATTAGCTTTTATTAGACATATGTGAGATGCCTTAAGAAACTGCATGAGTCAGTTGAAACTGGGTGATGGTAGGGAGTGCCAATAATATGATAATACGATGCATGCCTCAGAACATCAGCTCATTCATTTTTTTAGAGGGAGTTCTATTTTTACATGTTCTATCTATCTTCGAAGCACCTGAGGTTTGAGCACATCAGTAAGTTTTGGATGCACCTTTGTTACATCTATTTAACCGTTTCAGGATTACTTTATATTTTGCTATTGGGAACTTCTACTCACCTTGTATTTCTTACAAGGTGAAGTGGCTCTTCAGTTCCATTCTCTTGGCTGTCTTTTGCCAGTTGCCCTCTATTAATACATGAAAACTTGATTTTGGCAGCAGAGTTGATGCATTCCCTTTTGTTTTCAGTCAGAAATGGCCCTTTGATCCTCATGTCCTGGCTTCCTTCTGGATATGATCACCATTATGTTAGGGTTTTTTTCTCTGGTTCATCCAATTTGTATACTCCACATCGAAAAGAAAGGGAAAAAAAATCTCTTATGCACTTGTTATTTTTCACCACTCCCCAATGATGGATCTCCTTCTCTCTGCAATAGTCTATACTGACATTGCGTCATTGAAAACTTTACTTCATGATTATGAGCATATTCCCTTTCCTGCTAGTATGTTTTTTTTATGATCCTCTCTTTATATTGGTTTTCTAAGACGTTGACGTACACTGCATCCAGGTTTATTTACCTTGCTTGTGCTTGTGCTTTTTATATTTAGTTACTTACTCGTTCTGCACAAAATATAGATTTTCCAAGCCGATTTTCAAGCGATGATCCTTCTCTCTCTTTTTAGTAATAAATTTATTCCCTATCTGTCAAACTTTTAAGTTGACAAGATTTCCTGCTTGTTATTAAGGTTATGAGCATTTTGGTCTCTAATTGGATTTACTTGAATGTGATGATGTTGCTGTCTAGAAGCATCTTTGTATGTTATTCTTCTGTCCTTACCATTGCTTTCACTGAATCTCTGATTAACGCTGATTCAATTGTTATTTAGTTTCATTCTGTATGATAAGTTTCTACTGGTTTGTCTGCCACTTGTTTCTTGATATTGATATACTTACACCTGTAAGGCTCTGCTGTCTTTATACAATATCTGCTATTTTCAAAGTGAGTTCGTCTCTGATATGCATCAAATGTGACACTTGTGTGTTGCATGTATTACACTTGGAAGACGCGTCAAATTTTACAACAAATTGCATGAGAATGCCATACTGGTCTTTAATAAATTCTAAGCATTGGACCCCACACATTCATGCTTGCTTAAACAGATGCAAAAGGATCCTTTAGCGTGAGAATAATACTATGTTAAACACCTCACAAAAGGACTTCATAGACTAGTGATAGGCGGTGTATTGATTGATTTTTTAACTTTTTTGTTTCACTAGTTACCTAATTAAAATATATGGATTTAGATCATTAATACCTTAATTTTATTGGGTTTTCTTACATATCTATCTCTTAAGCTTTGATTAATTACCTTCCAATTCTTGCTATTTGCTTTTCCTTCAAATCGTATATAGATTCATGAGTCAACTCCACCTCCATTATATTTGTAGCATAACGACAAAATCTCTACTTTGTCTATTTTGTCTCTTGCAAAATCTCTATTAAGTGTTCATGATATTCTGGTGATTTGGATGTCACTTGTGGAAATTATGAAGTCTTATTCCATGATTTTCTTAATAAGGTTGACGCTTTTTGAAGGACCTAGATAATGGGAGTGAATAATTCAAATATGTGCAGAGATTTGACTTTTAAACATCTCAATTTTTGAGGTATCCATTTATGATTCTCAGTCTCGTGAATTCCTGAAGTTCCTCTATTTCCAATTACAAGTAACAATTGGACCTTTTTTTCTCTGCTTGTAAGTGAACTCACTAGCGACAAATTTGGCAATATACCATTCATCCTTTTCGTTGGACCCTTACCTGGGTATGAAAACCAACTATTTATACTTATTCAACAAGATCTAGTTGTATTCTTGACATGGCAGTTGTCCTTATTGTCCATCTAATCTTCCACACTTAATCCCTACCTCAAAATGTATCAAGAACATTGTTCATAAATTTGTTCCTTTTTTGTTCAAAAGAATGTGTTATCACAGAGGTATTCTTTGAGATATTTTCATGATCTTACCAGTGATTCTTTTCAATCTCTAGACTTTTATCTGTAAAAAGAAAAAAATGGTAACTGTCTCATTGCAGTTTGGTTCATGTATTGTGGGCTGCTAATTGATTTATTGTTCCTGGAATGTTATCATATGATACCAATCTGAACTACTAACTATATTCGATCATGATTTGAATTCTTAAATTCCTCTATGGTAGTATCTTCATTCCCTAGCACATGAGCATGATCAAATGCTTTTCCATGGCTTTGGGTATAGACTAGAGACAACGATTTAGAAACCCTGACCATAATTGGTGTGCAGGGGTTTTTAATGTCTTTGATCATGATCAAATGCTTGGATCAAGATTTATATGTCCAAAATCACAGATCCAACCTACATGTTACTTCGTCCATCCATTTGTGCCTAGTTGGTCCATGAACAATGTACGTCATTTGAAGTGCATAAAAACCAAACTTAAGTACTTTAAACATTTCTTCTGCCCATAAATCAGGTGGACAGAAAATAGTAACTATTGATTTTTTAACTTAATGGTCTACATTTTTTATGACTTATCTAAAATTTAAAATTGGTGTACAAGGGTCTTTTAAGGGTGTCGACCATGATCAAATGTTTTGATTGAGATTTTGTATGACCAAAATCACAGATCTAACCCACATGTTGCTTTGACTGTCCATTTGTGTGTTGTTGGTCTGTGGATAAAATCCTCTTAAAACACTTTGTTTTTTTTTGTTCAGGATTTAAAGGATATAGATCAAATTTAAGGGAGTGTTTTTGAATTTGAATGGAAAAATTCGACTCCAAGTTCTAAAAGTTGCCAAGTCTCTTGTCAAAATCTTCTCTTGTTCGTAATGCCATTATTTGCAAATTACAAGTCCTACAAACACTTGGTTACATATTATGCTTAGATTCTCGTTTCTTTTCCGGTTTCCAAAATTTTAGATGAGTTTAGCATCTATATAAAGTCTCAACCTCTTAGAACCTTAGTTTTGGACCTTCTATCGTCAGATCTTCAAGCATTGTTTACCATTTGGGTTTTGGCAGCTCTGACTTGTGGATTTGATTGTATGGTTCAAACTAATATCTAAGTGGTGATTCGCGACTGAACCGAGGATAGGTACACTGAAACTAATTTGTGGGGAAGAAGTAAGTTTTGGGAACTCCATCAAAGAATAAACACTGGAGAGCAACCTTTTAATTATTATTATGGCCCTAATTATTTAGAACTGCTGGCCACAAGAGTTGGACAGTAACATCTATTGTGAAGATTAATTATTTAATGACATGATCAATAGTTTATAACATACATTATGGATCCTTTTTTTCCTTTTTTGTCTCGGAAGTCAAGCTAGCAGGTGCATTGTTTTTTATATGTTGGCAAATCCTCATTCTTACTTATCATATTTGGTAGGACCATGACTGAAGAGAATGCTGAAGCATGCTCATACAATGGAACACTCTCCACCAGCTCATCCTGCTGTAGGAGTCCCAAGTAGCAGTGCTGCACAAATAGCCTACGCTGCTCCCCCCTACCAACAAGCTACAATGCCTGGTCCTCCTCCAGCGTCATCCTTTCCTACATCTTCAGCTCATCTCACTTTCCAACAAGCACACCAATTCCACCTCCAACAACAACAGCAGCAAAATCAACAGCTTCAGGCCTTCTGGGCTGAGCGAATCCTAGAGATTGAGCAAACCACCGACTTCAGAAACCACAGCCTGCCACTTGCACGGATAAAAAAGATCATGAAGGCTGATGAAGACGTACGAATGATATCAGCTGAGGCCCCTGTTGTATTTGCCAAGGCTTGTGAAATATTCATACTGGAATTAACGCTTAGGTCATGGATCAACACTGAAGAGAACAAGAGGAGGACACTCCAGAAGAATGATATCGCTGCTGCTATAACGAGGACTGATATATTTGATTTCTTGGTTGATATAGTTCCTAGAGACGAGTTGAAGGAAGAGGGACTTGGGATTCCGAGAGCTGCGTTGCCTATGGTTGGGGGGGCGGCTGATTCTATTCCTTATTATTATGCTCAACAGCATCCGGGCATGTTTATGGGGAAAAACATGGACCAGTCTGCTGATTTCTATGCTGCTCATCAACCTCATCCTGGGGCTTATATGTGGCCTCAAGTGCAATCAGCCCAACAACAGCAAGCACAGCAGCAGCAGCAGCAACAACAGCAGATGCCTGATAATGGCTAAAGTTAATATTAGGTTTATGTTTTTCTGCTAACAATAGTATGTGACTGAAGTTGTCGATATCTGTACTTTATTTTGCTCTTGTAGTAGGCACTATTGTCATATGTTAGCTTTTTTAGGGGCGATGATGACTTTCATGTTTATTTCAACTTGCAGCAAAAAATGAGACAGTCCGAATTTCATAACTGTTGATCAGTAACTTTTCTTGAAGGGGCGTTACTAGGACCTGTTATGGTATATACTTGATTCTGTCAAGAAATTCAAGGCAAACGAGATGATTCGAAGGGGCTGTTGTCAGCCAACAGTTGCTTTTTCTCCGGAATCAAAGCGTTTAAATAACGGTCTCCTGAATTTTGTTGAGCCTGGCTTTTGTAGGTCGTGGTTACTCTGGAACGCACGCAGGTTGTAAAGATTTGGTTTCAAGGAATTTGGTACGTGTTGTGTTCTGGAGAATTATTTTGCAGATAAATCTGACAAAGTTGTTTGGCAGTGTACGCAAAACTTAAATTTTATATTTTTTTGCCATTTCAACAGAAGTATATCCATCCGCGGAAGCATGAACTTAGTGGGAGAAAATCATTACGAAGACATAACGCTTGAAGAAGAGAACGCATCAATATTAAGCATAGCAAAGCTTTAAAATACAGGCACTTGCATGCGTGATTAGAATGCACAAACTCAAAATTGTGAATCAGCTCCCCTACAAAACCGCAGCTTTCTCAAGACTCAAAAATATTCTCAAAGTCGCCCAAATTACGGCTGAGACTTTTATTTACACAACTATCGTATAATCTCATTTATCCAGCTTCCATTCATGATCTCATTTTGTCTGGTACTAAACTTCTTGCTAATCTGACTCCATAAAACCAGCTTCACCAGGAATGAAGAAAAGCATCAGTGCCTTGGATCTATAGTAACAGACTTTCGGTTCGGCCATCGCAATAGAAGAACAGATCACGCTACATGATGTACATGATCCTTCATCTTTAAACAAAAGATCTCCTGAAAAAGAAGATTATCAAGTTGGATCGTATAACAGGCATAAAACTCTTTCAATTCAAAGAAAAAGTGACAGCGGAAACCCAAACAACATAATAAAAGAATAAAGAACCATCACTATCATTATCATGTATTCATCAGCATATAAACTTTTTCCATTGGCTGGTGTCTGCTATGACGCACAAATATCATGAAAATGATGACCAAATTGTAAATTTGGTGCCAAAATTTTGATCTAATAAAAGCTATGCACAAGAACAGGGCATGCTATAAAATCGTGAAAAATATAACGCGTCTTATATTAACATTCATACTCAAATCTATAACCTACATGAGAAACCGGATCAAATAAAGCATTCAAGCAGCAGATTCATATCAAGAAATAAAGTAGTTCAAGAGACTGCTACATAATGTAAATCATGGTAATGGACTCTGGTGTATATACGTACCGATGCCTGCTGGCACTTCATGTATACATGGTATGGCCAGTCACATACGCCCATAATGTATCATTTATTCTGAATAATACCATAGTAAGCATCCAAACCCCTAGAACCTTTCACTGATTTGACAAATATAGCAATAGCAGATCAAGGTAAATAAATACCCCGATGAGACATTAATATCTGTAGTTGGTATATATGCCAAACCCCCTATACAATTTACCAAACAAAACCTCTTTGCAAGTCATGAATCAAGCAAGGTAGACATTAAAATTTAATATCAATTTCTACAGAATACCTAATCTAGATAAATGTAGCAAAAGGTTAATTAAAGATGGATTCCACCGATTTTTTTTTTGTGCGGGGGGGTTCAGCCTTACATGAAAGAACTAGCACTACCATAACTGCTTCGTGCAATAAGATGAACAAGATGCAAGAACGACATAACCAACAAGCTAACATATATAAATCTCTTCAAGAGGAAAAAAGATAACAACTTCGTAGTGTGAACCCTTGCAGACTGTGGTGCTGATCCCAGCCTTCAGACAAAAACACATTCTGATTCTTTAAAAAAAAAAGAAAAGAAAAAAACTGACACCTGGAGCATCCTTGATCCTCAGCAATACCATTTTGAACCATAAATACAAAGTTATAAGAGTGTGCAACAAATGATCTACAATTATATACGTAAAGCTCTGTCATTTGCTTGAAGAACATAATTGTCTGCAACAATACAGGGTCATCCAACTGGCATCAGTGACCCCTAAGGTTCCCATAGATGTCAGCATTTCTCAATTTATACTGGGAAGTTGGTTAAACTGCTCATATGATTCACGCACCAAGCGTCAGGGCAAGTTAGCCGTGCATGTATTTAAGTATCAAATAAAGATAACTTCGTGCTGTGATAATCCTGAACTTCTGTGTCATTTTATTCTTATGTAATTCTTCGCAACACCTTTTGACAAAAGGATATCATCTTGTTAGTGGTGAAGAGTGCACTGTCTATCCGCACAAGCCAAACATCCCTATTAGAATTTAGAAGATGTCAATAAACCCATAAATGTAAACTAGATTCCCAAACTAACAAGGTAAAAATTAGAGTGCATTCAATGCACTCACTGTGTAACCAAGAGCTTGAGGATGCCAAGGATTCTAGTTTGAACGCATTAGGAATATGCATATACACAGAAGTGAAAATGGTATCCATTAGTAAAGATGTCTAGTTAGACCATACAGCCAATGTATACTACGATAGCCAAGAGGTAAGCCCCCTTGAGGATGATAAGAATTCTACTCTGGATGTATAAGGAATATACATATGTACAGAAACTCCTACTTTGAAACCTGTCTATCTTCCAAGCAACATCTCAATCTACAAGTGTGTTTCAAATTAAAACTGTTATGGAAGTTTCATGATTTCAGAATTGATAGAAAGAGAACAAGGGCTTTTTCTAAGTTCAGATTCAGTAGACAGCCACAGTAAGAAACAATAAGGGGCACAACTCTTTATGGCTAATAGTCTATGGTTATTTATCATTCTAAAAATTGGTTTGTGCTCCAGGCAACAAGTCAATAACTCATCCGAGTAAAAGAGGTAACAAATACCAGTGAACAACCAACAAAAAATATGGAATAATATGACACATATGGAACATAGTTAAGAAAACAACAATTTAACCCACATCAGCCACAACGTACATTGTACATTTCTTCACAACTAATTAATATAGAACCCGAACCTTTATTTGCTCATTTCACTCATCCTCATTATTTCTTATATAGACAACATACTTACTACAGAAACAGATAAAAAGCCTTAAACACAAAGGGTGTCTATGTCTACTGAGCTCTTAAGCGGTATATCATCCCCTAGATACTTGTCCAAGTTATCATCTGAGACAACCATGTTAATCCCCATAGGATAATAAGTCTTGCAAGCATAATAAAATATGCTCTGAACTAGGAAACCACCAATATTTGTCACCATTGGAATCCCCACAAGGGCCACAGCAATCAAAAGCTTTGGTCCTGGCCCAATTTCTAAGGCCCCTACATCCTCAGGCCCTTTAATAGCCACCGCTTTAAAAGCCTCCACAATAGCTACACAAGCAACAAGATATACAACAATAAAATCTGATGCTATTTCCATCAGCCCACGAAGCAATTCATGGCTCTTTTTCATCCCAGGAATAGCACAAACGGATTCGAGGATCGACACAACACTGGTAAGGTGCCACAAAACCGAGATCATGCTATAGACAAAGATGAAGAGAAGAGAGGTAATGAGGAGGGTAAAGACAAAGAGGTGGGAATAAAGGCTAGGTGGGAGCTTCAGGAGTGCGAGGATGGACAGAAAAAAAGTTGCGTAGTATAAAAGCATGACGGCAGAGACACAGACTAAAGTTTTATGGAGGCGGGGAATGAGAAAAGGGATGGAAGAAAGGATGGACATAAAGGTGATGGATTTCGAAGTGTAGACCGAGGACACAGTGCAGACAACAGCAGCGACAAAGAGAGAGAAGGAGAAGAGAAGCATGAGGTAGGAAAATTGATGTAGAAGGAAAGTAAGCAACTGGGAGAAAGTGGAGAAAAGTTGGAGGTGGATGAAGGGTGGGTGTGACACAAGGGTATTGGCAAGGATGGCAAAGGAGAGGGGGAAGATGAAGGTGAGGGCGATGAGGATGAAGGTGTAAGGAGATGAGCGAAGGATGAAGATGGATTCCCTGAGTGCAGATAAGAAGAAAATGGTTCGGTTCTTTACTACTTGGGGATCCATTGCAACAGATTTGGGTTCGTGGGTTCTTTCACTTCGAAGAAATGAAGCGAAGATGGGGAATGAGAATTGAGCTAGGGAAGCGGTGGGATTTCTGGTCAGTTATAAACGGATCCGCGGGAGGCTGACAAAGTTATAGCGGTGAGAGGGTGTTGAGATGTATTTTGGAGCTTTACGAGTCTAGCGTGACTCGTGGACATAATGCTATTATGCCTTTATGAATTAGTGAAGAAATGCAACAAATCTTGAATGGTACCCATCGAAACAAACATCCCTTCCCTACCCCAGCAAAACCGCCTGGCAAAAAGAAGCAAAAAATAGGGAAATAAAAATGCAAGATGCATTTTCAGTCCTTTGGCCAAGGAAAATGTCTAAATATGTTAAAACAATAAATACAGATAACGTGCATCTGTCTCAATCTAAAATCCTTTAGACGCGTTTACTGAATTCCATTATTGTGCCTAATATTAAAATGGGTTAAGAAAGTGAAAGAACTCTTAATGACTAAAAGAATCCTCTTCAATTTCTGTTTTATACAATAAGAAAAGAGTATTCTGCTTTCTGGTGAATAAAGAATAGATTACATAGTGTATACCACTATTGTAACATGAGAACCCAGAATCAACAAATTTCCTATGGATCAAAAAAGAAGATCACAAAGAAATCAATAGACATGATAGTGGTGGAACTATGGGACTAAATAAAATGGAAATCTCAGTTGAATGAATGCAGATATATAGGAATTCACACCAAAAAAATTGGCAATAGATACAATGAGAACAGTTGTCATCTCTATGATGAGAACTCTGTAGAGGATTTTTTTTTCCTTTGAGAAAAGGGTTAATTGCACAGAGACCCCCTCTAGTATCGTTGTTTTGAACTTACAACCCCGTAGTTTCATCGTTACAAGTAGACCCCATCGGTTAATTTTCTTTTTGAGCCTTTTGCCGTCAGATAGACTCACTAATTTCACTTGACACAATATCTTCCAAATTTTCACTGAGGGTAAAAGAAAAAGTTTAACCTAGGGGGTTTATCTGAAACAATGAACTACAGGAACGGTAAGTTTAAAACCGTGATATTACAGAGGGTCTGTGCAATTAAGTGGTGGTGGATGCTGATAGAGTTTGGTTTCGATTATGGCCTACATTGTAGCGTTGTGAGTCTGGTTGAGTTATTGTTAAGGTGTGATACTAGTACTTATTAACAAATGGCAATTCATATAAGGTAGGGAACTGCTGAGGTAATGATGGGGGTCGGCGGGGGACCCGGTCCGAGTAGATATCTCCCGAATTTGTTGCCTTCGACGCCAACCCAATTCCGATGGGAAAGCACAAGCTTCTCGATACTGTGAATTTTGGTAGGTGCTCGAATCTGAGCGTGATCTGAAAGGGGGAGACGGTAGATTTTTCAGTCGTCGATAACTTTCTAGAGCCGTGTTGTAAGATCTTGACGGCGAGGGATCATAACTCATTAAAGAATGATCGGAGGAGAGTTGACGACAGCGATACTCAAGCGAAGAACGTCATTGAGTACGCAATCAGATTCGAAGAATGTGGTATCATCGGAGGTTGATGGCGTCGGATCTCGAGGCTGCACGGATACTGTTCATCCGTGAACAGTAACTTTTTTGACTTGTGATTAGGATCGGATGGCTATGATTGAAAGTGAAGAAATTTTAGATAAATAGCTAGACCTCACACCTATGGGCTTCACATCCAAGGGCTTCACACCCCAAAGACACTTCACATGCCAAAAAGCAATTCACATGCTCAAGATCAAACTCAATTTTTTTATTCATCAATGTCTCTCTCTCATGGAGGATTACATCTCTTATTTATAGGAAAAGAAAGCAACTAAATACTTAAGGAAGTAAATAAAAATCCTAATCAAATCAAAACCTAACAAAACTAAAAGATGCAATCAAATAAAATCCTACCTAAAATAGAAAGAGATTTCAAAATCAAATCCTAAAAAAATCCAAACTAAAAGAAGATTACATAGAATAAGATAAAATCCTCCCAAAAAAGAAAAGATTCTAATAAACCCTAATCGCATTACATGGCGAGTCCACGATTGTCCTGCATTAGGTAATAAGTTTCCCATCCTCTGCCCTTTTTCCCTTTCAAAACCACATCTGTTTTCATGATAAAGGTGCAAGGAAACTTAGGCTAAACTACCAAATGAGTATTTTTTTTATAACCCCAACTGGTTTGGTATTAAGATTTTCTCCAATGTCTTTTTAGCATTGCTAAAAAGACAACCAAAAGTGCACTTAGACCTATTTTTATGCCATTGGCCAAATTTGGTGCACATAAGTAGCAAGACCTCACGTGACGTAATTTTAGGGATGTTAGAGCACTGAGGGGGCTATTTAGATAGCATGGAAAGGTATTAGACTAAGTTGCATGGAAACGGGTACAAGCACCGATACAGGTGCAAGTGCTGGTACGGTACACAGCAAATTTGTAAAATGTATGGTACGAGGACATGAATATATATATATATATATAGAGAGAGAGAGTAAGACTCCAATCAACTTAAGTTGATGTCCACCAAACTTCCTAGCCACTCATTTATTAATATAAAAAACTTTTTCATATCATGCAAGGATCCCTAGGCAATATGAGTGGCTAAAAAGTTTGGTGGTCAACTTTTTGCTATCCACTTAAGTTGACACAAGTTTTGCTCTCTCTCTCTCTCTCTCTCTCTCTCTCTATATATATATATATATA
>BQKN01000091.1:226089-259541 GCA_022839385.1 Asparagus kiusianus
AAAGTAATAATTTACATGAGATCATTATTGTTTTTTAATTCATGTTTTATTAGAAATAAACATTATATATATTGAAATTATTAATTTACATGAGATATATATATATATATATATATATATATATATATATATATATATATATTGAAAGTAATAATTTACATAAGATCATTATTATTTTTTAATTTATATATTGAAAGTAATAATTTACATGAGATCATTATTGTTTTTCAATTCATGTTTTGTTAGAATTAAACTTTATATATATTGAAATTATTAATTTACATGAGATCATTATTGTTTTTCAATTTATATTTTATTAGAATTAGAATTTATATCACATTTTTAAGTTTCTTTCATTATGTTGCTTATTATAAATTGGAAAATGCTCATTTTTGAACTAGTTACCCAAATGACCCTTTAAAATCATAGTTTTTGAAATTGGTAATGGGCTAAAACAACTCCAACCCATGTCTAACGACTAACGAGTTTCAAGAAATGATGTGAAGTGTATGATACATGTCGAAGAAGTATATGACAAGTGTTTTAAACTAAGACATATCATATAGTTGAGTACATGTCTGAATGAATGTCTGCGTGTATCCAAGGTGTCCATGAAGTTTGGGTACGGGTGCGTGTCGGTTATGGATACGGCTTCATGATAGAAGTACCTTGGTAACATAGGTTTTAGATGATAAGGCAAAGATAGGACGGGAGTAAAACTGACCCTCATCATCTAAAAACAGTCACCTCAACCTTACTCATCTAAAACAGTCACCTCAGCCACATCATCTAAAACTACCGGAGTAACTTTTAATATCAAGCAGGCTAAGGGTGGTAACAAAAAATGCCAATTTGGTAATTTAACTAGGAAACTTATGCTGCTCCATTACCTAATCTATCCTTACCATGAATTCTCCCCACAGCCATGCCAATGGAAATAGGTCTGACCTTCCTTTCACTCAGGCATCTCTGACTAAGCCAAAACTATGTTTACATTTAATTATAAACACATCAAATTAATAGCCAAAAGAAGGTCCTTATGCTATTTGGGAAGCTACTCCTTCTTCATCACCTTCTTAAAATCTGGAATAGATGGGAAGATCGTGTATCAATCTCCAATCTTCCAAATGATTAGCATGAAAAACTCATATCTGCTAAAAGAGTGTCCATAGGATACTCTCATTATTGTGTGCAGAATGTATATTATATTTCTCCTGTTCTTCAAAGACTCTTTCACCACATTCAGAACATTTACTATATTGAGATAATTATTTGATTGAAATCTGCGGTTTCCATCCATCACATCTGACTATTTTGAATTTAATCCAAAAACTAAATCAAGTAATAGCTTGCAATACTAAAATCTAACAGTATCATGATTAGGTTTAGTCAAAATTTTATATCATTTCTAAGATTGGTTACACTTTTGGCCAGCAGTCATACAACAGACTGATGTATTCCCATGAGCTCTAATATGTTAGCAAGAAGTGACACCCATGAACAAACCTAGGGGAAAGAATAATGGGGGACGGACAAGAAAATAGAAAAAATTAATTATTAACTGTAACTATGCTTCATTTAACATTATTCTTCATTTTACGTTCTTCAACATGCACATGATGTTATACTCAAAGTAAGAGGAAATGGTATAAGGCTATGAAGATTTATCCAGAATTTGTTTTGAGGGCTTAGGAGATAACAAGCTGTTTATTTTCAGTTATTGAGAGTTTTTAGAGTTGGGTGGTATTGAGATTTTTCAATGTATAGGAAGTGTTTTCTGTTTTTTCTCTTCTTGTTTAGAGGGATTCAGAAGGGTTGAGGTTGATGAGTTATAATGATGTCTGTGCATTCAGGAATTTTTTGGTAATGAAACATACTGATCTTCTTGCCAAAAGAAAAACATACACATGATGTTTTTAGTCTTAACTTAACTACCTGTTTATCTTGTATAAAAAATTAAAAAAATACCTGTTTATCGTCTATGGTTCCTAATTCCCCCAACCTAGATGCTTTTATTTTACTTGAAATGGATCATAAACTGAATAGAATAGACTATAGAACAACGAGAGATTGACATTCTAAGGTTATCAATGTATCATTCAATCAACTCCACGATTCCTAAGATGATCTGCACTCTAAAAAGAAAAGAAAACTAACGATATGCAAAGAGCAAGCCAACATTGTCAAGAGGTTAAAAAAGGCATGGAGCGACAATATATGTTGGACCTGCTATGCACATTTCTTATAAACTTATGACATACTCAAAACTCCTTTTATCGGCTTATAACAACCACATAATCTAACTCTTTCTTACCTTATTTGATCCCCACAACCAGTTCCCATCAACCCTACATAGGGAAATTCTACCTCAAAAAGGCAAGATCATCTAGGAACTATAGCTTAACGAGTTCGTTTTAAAAAGATCTTGCCATGATTAGGGCATCATATAGAGCAAAAGATCAATAAAAGAACTCATTATATCAAGGAAGTATAAAAATCAAACATTCCATTACAAAACTAAACTACATTAGCAATCAAGACTACATCTTTGGTAACCATCAATATGTACTCATAATTTCTATCTCTAATTCCATCCACGTTGCTCCATAACATTAACATGAACCAAAAAAAATGAAGACGAAAGGAAGAAGGAAAAATATGTTAAAATTTTGTTCTTTTTTCTTACAATGTCAAAGCTCACAAGGTCTCCATCTGGATCGAACTCTGCAGCGGCACATACTCCCCCAAATACCTGCCCAAATGATCATACAACACTCTCTTATCAATCCCCTCCCTATGATAACTCTTGCACACGTAATAAAACACACTCTGCACCAAGAGCCCTGTTAGATTCACCACCACCAGCATCGCCACCAGGGCCCCACCGAACACAACCTTCGCCCCCGTCCCCACCACAAACGCCCCCTCCTCCGGCCCCCAAACAACAATCAACCTAAACAAAGTCCCAATCATCCCACAAGCCCCGAGGTAAACCACCACGAGGACCGACGCGGCCAGCGTCTTCCCGCGCAGGAGCTCGCGGGACTTCCGCATGGCCGCGAGGCCATGGAGGGGTTCGAGGACGGATACGACGGACGCGAGGTGCCATACAGCGGAGATGTAGAGGTGGGCGACCAGGAAGAGGAGGAGGAGGGCGGCGACGGCGACGGGGAAAGCGGGGGAGGTGTCGGGGGAGGGGAAGAGGATGAGGAGGAGGAGGAGGGAGGAGGCGAGGGCGAAGTTGTAGGAGAGGAGGAGGAAGAAGACGGAGAGGTAGGTGCGGAGGAGGCGGGGGAGGATGGTGGGGAGGGCGGAGAGGGCGGGGAGGAAGTGGAGGGGCTTGTTGGTGTAGAGGGAGGCGACGGAGAAGACGACGGCGGCGGTGGAGAGGAGGGAGAAGGCGAAGAGGAAGAGGAGGTAGAGGAGCTGGTAGAGGAGGAGGAGGGAGAGGTCGGAGGCGGCGGAGGGGGAGGTGGGGTCCAGGCGGAGGAGGAGGGGGTGGGTGAGGAGGGAGTGGGCGAGGACGGCGAAGGAGAGGGGGAAGACGAGGGTTAGGGTTAGGAGGGCGAAGGTGCGGGGGGCGGAGGAGGGGATTTGGACGGAGTGGTGGACTATTGACCAGAGGGAAAGCGATTCTAGCTCTTCCTCCTGCTGGAGCTGCTCCATGAACGAATTTTGATTTTTTGATTTTTTTTGTTTTTCTGATTACTCGGAGAAGATGACGATGAAGGGGGGATTATAAGAATGTCTGATGATCTCAACTAATGGAGGGCAGGTCGGTTGATCAAGGGGTGGTAATTTCGTGGTGGAGGGAGGAGCGCGGAGGGTGGGCGGTTCCTGAGAGAGGGTACTATTTTTCGGTAAAACTGCACAGCTATTATTCGAGGAGAAGAGTTTGGGGAGGGTGGGGGGAAATAAGTGGTGTGATTTTTGTGATTGGTCAGGAATATCTAATTAATAATGATAAATTAGGATGGTACTTAGGAGGATAGAAAATAATAACGTTAAAAAAAAAGAAATTTTCAAAACAATCTCAAACCATGTTTTAATTTTCAAAACCTACCCATTTTTTTTTTACCAAAATCGACTCACTTTTTGCCACATCAGCTTAATCTCATTTCCTAATTAGTCGGGGTTGTCAACCCCGACTATTTAGGGCATAAAAAATCGGGTTTAAGGCTTGGGGTTTAACAACCTCCTAAACAGTAGGGGTTGGCTTGGGGTTTAACAATCTCCTAAACAGTCGTGATTGCCAACCCCGACTATTTAGGAATGAGATTAAGCTGACGTGACAAAAAGTTGGTCGATTTTGGTAATAAAAAAAGGTGGGTCGATTTTGAAAATTAAAACATGGTTTGAAGCTGTTTTGAAAATTTCTTCTAAAAAAAGAGTATACTTTTCTAGGGATGGTGTAAAGGGTAGCTCTTTAGCTTTCCACCTTGTGTGAGGATGAAGAGGAACTAGTGGTCGAAGGGGAAGAGCATTCGTGACGTACGCATTTGATACGCTCAATGCAAGAAGCATTAACAACACAGCTCTGTATTATCGCAAATCATGAAAGAAAAAACAAATAAAACAATTATAAAAGGGATTTGACAATGCTTGGTCAATCAATATGAACATCTACACCTTCAGAATAAGCTAAAATATCAGATTAGCCTATAAACTGACACCGCTTTATCCCTTTGGCCTAAAAACTGACGTCGGCAACACTCTAAGCTAAAAACTCACAAATACGGTGACAAATAGACCTATGCTATTGCCAAAGGTTATTCCGAAACGAAAATTTAATGGATTTTTTCATATAGCCTCTCGATCTCCCATATTTTTTGGATGCCCCCCTCCCCATATTTTAAAGCTTATAAAAAAAACCTTCTTCTCGTCATCTCCTCTCTCATCCTTCCTACCCATATGCTCCGTTCTCTTCGATCCATATTCTCAACTTTCTCTCCTATCTCCCACTCTTCCCTCCTTTATCGTATTGTTACTCATACCTTCTCATTTCCATTCTCTCCTCCTTCTGATCTCCAACCTCCACTTCTCTATCTTATGCCCCCCCCCCCCCCCCCTCTTCCTTTCTCCCTCCTTGCTTTGCCCACTCCCAATCTTCAACATTAACATTCTACTAAAAATCCGACCTTCTTCTCATCTTCCTCTCTCAGACCCAACATCAAAACATTCAGAGAGAGAAGTTGAAGAAAGTAAAAGAAGATATGGGTTGGAGAAAAAGAAGAGAAGGAGGTAAGAATGAATATATGGAAAATGAGGGAGAGAGAGTAGAGGAGAAGAGGGGAAGTTAAGGATGGGGAGAAAAAACAAATGGAGGAGATGGTGAGGAGGAGGAGGTAGGGGATGATGGGAAGGGAGGGAGATAGGAGTTTTTTTTTTCTAAATTTTAAAACATGTGGTAGTAAAACCAAAAAATATGGGAGATTGAGGGCCTATATGAAAAAATCTCCTAAATTTTCGCTTAAAATGACAACAATTTTAAGTTTTCGATCGGATAGTCCTATTTATCGCCGTATTTATGAGTTTTTAGGCTAGAGTATCGTCAGTGTTAGTTTTTAGGCTAGAGTGGTAGAGCGGTGTTAGTTTTTAATGTCAATATGGTATATTAGCCCTTCAGAATGATAGGATCACTATTTTATTAGTGGTCAACAAATATTGCAATCTATCACTCAATAATCTCAACTCCTTTCATCGTCCCTATGTCTCTGGCTATGACAAAGAGAGGCGCCTCTTCATTGGAATGTCCATAGTATCATGTATTCTCCATGTAAGTCTAGTTCTCCATGGTTGCCAAGCTAACCCTTGGGATATGTCTGACAACCGCTCAAAAATAGGTCAGATCGAGTGCCTCCGTGTTATCGCGAATGCTAGGCCAATATTAGCTTCGTTTATTATTCTAGTTTTACTGAGAGAGAAAATATGATCCTTATACTAGTCGTTTGTTAAACTGATCTTCTTAGCTTATACCTAAACTAGTTTAGAATAAAATCAAGTCATGGTTAGTCTTGATCCTATTTTTGGGCGGTTGACAAACACATCTTAGTTTGACAACTCAATATTTGGATTTAATTTACCTCTTAACTTGAGCTAATTTGGCCAATAATCAAATCAGAACCAATCTGTGAATGCTAGTTTGAAATAAATCATGTTACTTCAAGTCTAAAATTTTGCGAGTGAAAAAAAGGCCAAATAGCCCGTTTGACGAGGTTCGTCTGATTCACAAGATCAGACGAGGTTCGCACATCAAACGAGGTTCGCCCGTTCGACGAGGTTCGCTCGTCAAACGAGGTTCGACCGTTCGACGAGGTTTGCCCGTTCGACGAGGTTCGTCCTACAAACGATGTTCGTCTGATTTGCTGAGATGTGACCCTCGCGTTTCGTAGTAACGTGTTCATTGATTGCATCGTATTCAGGAGTTACTGCATGCAGCTGATACAACGGCATTTAGAGCAATTTAACATTGATATTATAATCATAATTGCCATTGTGAACTATAACAGTCGCATTAATTGATGGTGACTCTTGAGCTGGTCTTAGAAACCTATAAATAGCGCCCCTTAGGCAGCTCTTGTAGTTGGCTAGAGAACTTGGAATACGAACGTCGGATCAAGGAGATCTTGACGTTGTTGCTATTGTTGTGCTGCTGCCGCAGAAATTGTGCTCGCGGAAACTTGCCCTAAAACCGAAAGGTTCTGAGATCGATGAGATCTTTTTCTTGACCGAAAGGTCTTATAGATCGAGGAGATCTTGACAGTACTGGGTTGGTGCATACCAGAGTACTGTACTGCTGTTTCTGGAAGCAGTTTGGTCTTGGGATCCTTACACCGGAGTAGACCAAATATTTCTTTAAGCACAATGTTTCACAAACGCACAACAGTGAACTGAAAAAGTATAAAATTAAAGCACATCAACTTTTACTGTTTTATTCCAGATTTAACCATAATTTCCAATATTACTAATTTACTAATTCGGGATTGATTCTGGAAGATAATCAAAGTAACTTATAAACTGCTTTGAGATGTTTAACAAATAATTTGTTTTTGCTTATAATCTATCAAAGAAATAAGCTTTGATTAACTATAATATCCTGGCTTATTTTAATCCCGACTTATTTTTTGGTGGATTATAAGTCTTGAAGTTTGATCAAGTAAAAGACAACTATACCCTCATGATTATAGAAATAACTTTTATTATTTTTGGTTATTTTAATAATAATGATGGATTATAATCCGCCAATTTATCAAATATTCCCAAACATGCTCTTAATCAAATTTTCCTGGATGCAGAAAGAAAGATATATGTATACTTAGTGTGGGTAGAGATCCTCTACATCCTTGGTTGTAAAGCGTCTTTACAACCTAGCAATCACAATTCACCACTCTACGAACTCTATAAATGATATTCATTATCTCAATTAAATAAAAAAATTAATTGTGGGGCATACTAAATGAGCCATTTCATCAATAGGAGTTCTTTGCAATCTAGGAGGTAGGGAATCTGGCCTCGCACTCAAGATGAACAATAAATTACTTTTTTTGATAACCCACGAGTTGAGAGCCATAGTGTTATAGTAGCAATTCACATAGAGGTAAAAATAAAAATAAAAATAAAAATAAGATTGTATATCATACAAATCCCTCTTAACTTTCAAAATATCAGAAAACTCCCGTTAAATTTATACATTATTAAAAAAGCGTCTTTAACTTTGAGATTTTATTAGGGGGTTTCTTGATAAAATCTTAAAGTTAAAATAAGATTTTCTAATAAAATATGAAAGTTAAAGGGGGGCTTTGTGATAATCCCTATACTTAATAAGGAGTTGTATGAGATTTTGGAACTTAAGGCAGTTTTACGATAATTGTCCAAAGTTTTTTTGGGGTTCTCATATTTACCCTAAACACAAGGCTAAATGGCCCTTATGCATCCTATTGTTTCATCTACTCTTCACTTATGTACCTCCACTTGTATTTGGTAATAAGAAAATGCTCTAAAGATTTTTACAGCTGCACCTATATACATTTTCTTGTTTCTTGTAGCACTTATATACCCTAAAGTTTTTAAACCCGACACTTAAATACCCTAAAGTCTTTAAATCTGACACTTAAATACCCTAAAGTTTTTTTAAAACTTGCATATAAACACCCTCACCTATGCAAACTCGATGGTATTTAAGGCCAAGTTTTAAAAATTCCAGGGCATTTAGGTTCCACCAGAAAAGCAAGGGGATATAGGTTTAAGTTTGAAAAACTTCATGGTTTTTTTTTTTTTTTGCTGGCAAATACGAGTAGGGATATTGTAAGTGAGGAGCACGCGAAACTAGAGGGTAGGTAAGTGCTGCCCAGCCCAAAAACAATTCAAAAGTTCAAAACCCCGAAACAAATACCTAAGAACATCTCTAACAGCCTCCCTATATCATGTTTTAGACTAAATATAGAGAGTAGGAGGGAGAAAAGTTACTTCAGCAGGCTCCCTATGTTGGAGACTAAATACAAGGAATATGATTTGATATTTTAAATTAATGATAACAAAATGACTCCCTATATTAGTCTTAACATAGAGAGCATTGTTGAAGCAATTTTTCTCCATGAGACATGAGATAAAAATTCACTTGGGGAGCATTGTTACAGCACTTGTTACAGCACTTGCCCATTGTTCGGCTCCGTATTTCATAAGGGCTTGTTTGGATTGAGGGGAATGAGGGTGAAGGGAAGTTAGGGGAACCATTCACCTTGCTTGGGAACACTTAGGAGGTGAAGTTAATTCACCTCCATTCACCTTGGTTCACCCCCTAATAGTATAAAAATTGTTACCCCCCAAATTGGGGTGTAACCAAGAAGAAGAGAATTCCCTTCCCTTCCCTTCCCTTCCCTTAACACAGTTTCTCTTAACTTCACTTCACCCCCTACAAATCCAAAGAAGCCCTAAGATAAGAGAATTACTCATCAAATATACGAAGACCTAAAATCAGTCTCGGAGATGCTCTAAAACCCCCGCGCTCTCTATCCACATCCCCAGACCGTTCCGCCATGCCCATCCTTCCCCCTCCCTACCTCCCGTCTCCCCCCCTCCCCTCCAACTCACGCTGGGCCGGCCTCAAGCAGCACCGCTCCGTCGGAACCCCCTTCCTCCTCTCCGAACCCAAACCCGAACCCAAACCCAAACCCAAACCCAAACCCCTCCCTCCCCATTTCACCCCTCTCTCCCTCCTGACTCCCCGCAACGGGACCTCCTTTCCCTTCCTCTCCCCTTCCCCTCTCAGACCCCCCAATCCCCCCTCCCCCACGGCCGTCTCCGCAGGACGCAGCAAGAAGAAACCCGGCGGCCCCTCCCCCGGCCGCATCGAGGGCAACGCCGACATCCGCCGCCAGGCCAAACTCAACGCCCGCCGCCGCAGCCGCAAGCTCTCCCAGAACCTCTTCTACCGCCGCAACCAGCAGAACCCCAACCACCCTGACTCCTTCTCCGAGGCCGAGCTCCAAGCCATCGGCCTCGGCTACGACCGAGCCGTCCGGTTCATGTCCAAGGACGACCCTAACCTCAAACACCCCTACGACTGGTACAAGTACGGGCAGTACGGGCCTTATAGTTGGCGGGGGATCGTGGTGGGCCCGCCCGTGAGGGGGAGGTTTTCTGACGACAGGGTTTCGCTTATCGGGGAGGTGAATGATCATGAGGAGTGGGAGGGGATTGAGCAGTTTGAGATGTGTCAGGATTTTTCGCCGAGGTTGCAGGCTTTGGATGAGGGTATTGGGTTTAGGTACTATTGGGTTTTCGTCCGGCACCCGAAATGGAGGGTGAGTGAGTTGCCATGGCAGCAGTGGACCTTGGTGTCGGAGGTCGCGGTGGAGGCTGGAAAAGATCAGAGATTGGATAAATGGAGCTTGATGGGTAGATTTGGGAACAAGACGAGGGCGATGATCACACAATGTGCAGCTTGGCAGAGGCCTGACATTATATATGTAAAGAAGCCGGTTTATCAGTGTAGGTTTGAGCCTCAAGATGACTTCTTTAAAGGGTTGATGCCGTTGGTTGATCCGGAGACGGAGGGGGAGTACGTTTTTGAGCTTAGGAGGGAGGATGGGAGAGTGGAGATGTGTAGTTATTTTGGTGGGCTGTGTAAGATAGTGAAGATAAGCCCGAAATCGTACGTGGATGATGTGGTGAACGCCTATGAGAAGATGAGTGATGAAGGGAAGTCGAGGTGCCTGGAGTTTTTGTTGACGAATCACCCGATGGAGCTTTTACATCCGTATACTAAGGAGTGGAAGGCTAAGTTGGAGGAGATGGAGTTGGGTTGTGACGCGCCGGATGAGAGTGATAATGATGGTGGTGGATGTGAGAATGGGATGACAGATTGGATTGAGGAGTATGATGATGACGACAACAATGATGGTAGTGATGATGATGAAGAGGAGGAAGAGGGAAGCGAGGATGACACAGTCATTGATGTGGGAGAGGAAGGGGACAGTGAGAGTGACGAAACTGAGACAAGCCCAGAAGAGAGCGAAGAGTATTGGAATGAGCAATGGAAGAAGGCGGTGAGTAGCTCAGATGATATGGAGAAAATAGTGACGAAAAGCATCGAGGTGTCTGATAAGTATTATAAGCAGCAAGAGATAGAGGAGCAGCAGATGAAGGAGAGAATGGAAGAGGCGAGAAGGGTGAGTATTGATCAGGATTGGGAACAGGGGAGAGAGGATTGGGAGAGTAAAGGTTATAAGGGTCCTAGGAGGAGAGCAAAGAAGAGTAAGATACCTCCCGAGTTGTTCTTAAGAGCTGCTGTTCGGCCATTCACATATCGAAATCTTGTCAAAGAGATTGTTTTAATGAGGCATGCCTTTCTAGATGGAGACATCAAGAGGAGTTGAGTTATCTTATGGCTTGCTAGGAATTGGGGACATTTTTGGGTGTGGAAATTGGAAGAGTTTCAAAGAAAGGAACTTAATCTGAAATCTCCAAGAAGTCTGATTGGGAGCAAATGGTTGAAACTGTGCTTTGGAAGTTTTGGAGGCATCTTTGAAATCATAAGAGTTTGTTGTGAGATTATGCTCTTATGTGTTTGTGACATCAGCGGGATGTTCGAAAGGTGCCACCCGGTAGCAAAGTTAAGGATGATCAAACTGTAACTTCTACTAGTTGTCTTTCAGTATGAATCAAACATGATTATTATTTAGGCAAACAAGACTAGCACATGCAAATTTTCAGGCGGTGGTCCATGGGAAGCAAGTTAACTTTTACAAGCGTTTATTCCAAGTTCTTGGACACTGTGGCAGCTTCTTTTTCCTTCACGGGAATCCATGGTTTAAGGACTTGGAGTTAAGTGTCAAGGAAACTATTTTCTCCTTCCCTTGTTCCTGTTGTAAACTTTCTGTGCTTGGTGGAACATGTTCGCGTGGAAAATCGTGTTCTTCTTCATTGAGGATTCCATTACAAACTTTGAAAACAACTTTATGCGTTTTACAAATATCCGGTCTTTTTATAAGAGCCGGTTATAATGGAGATCGAAATAAAGAAAGAAACAAAAAATTACAACTTTCCTTTGAACAGATCGTGAGCTCCTGTTTTGCGGTCGCTCGCTTTGTGGGGTTCTTTGCCTGCGCCGGGGTTGATTACCGTTGACCACCGCGAGATCTGGATCCAAGCAGATCTACAACGTATTACGGGTATTATCCCACCAAGGAGATAATAGCCGGGAGGGATCGTTTCGCCAAAGAAACGACCGCTCGAATCTCGGGATTTAAGAACCAAGCTTAGATCCGGAGTAGAACGATGTAGATCTGAGGATTAGCTTCTTCGAACTCCTGCCTTATTTGTCGCGGGTGCTCGCCGAAAACTGAATCCGAGGGTCCAAGCTTCAAGCCTTCAAACTCCGAGTTGAGATGACAATCCGGCAGAGTTTCGGCTCTTCAGAAGTTCAACCAAAAGTCCTCTCAAATGAACGAGTGCCAGGCCTATTTATAGGCACTCAAAACTGTGTCTTTGGCACAAAACAGCGCCTAGCCACCTCTGGGTGGCTCGGCCTTGGCCGAGCCACTCTAGGGTGGCTCGGCTTTGGCCGAGCCACCCTGAGGTGGCTCGGCCACCGAGCCACCTTAGGGTGGTTCGGTTCGGGCCGAGTTCCCCCAGGTGCGCTGGTTTCGTCGTTTTCCGTTGTTTCCAGTTTTTTTGTCCGTTGTTCGGCTGTTTTGTTGATTTGTTGACTTGATTCCTGATTTGGCAGTAAAACCCAGTCGGTGTTTGAGTTCAAATCCGCTTTGTTGGATGACTCGTTGACTCCCCGAACCATTGACGTTGTTCACGTGCGGTTCGTTAGCTTCGTAGCCTCTTTAGTTCGTTTCGTCGCTCGAACGTCCGTTGATTTGTCGAATCATCATGCCGAGCTAAGCTAAGGGACCTATAGGCAATTTTACACGCCTACAGAACAGTTCGAAGATAAATGAGGATTCCTATTTGTTTACTTGGGGTGACGAATCTCTCATTGCTTGTCCTTTCAATGCTTTTCTAATTCTTCATGTCTATTACTATTATCCACCATGTTTATCTTTGTTTGCAATATATTCTTCTGTTACTGTGTTTAAGATTTGACTTGGGAATTGCACAAATATAGATGTCAACTTATAGGTTAGAGCTTGTGTTTCCTTACTACTGTGACGGACCTTATGTTGCGTGAGTTTGAGGAGTTTTCTAACATCCGTGTGGCGTAGTGACCTCTGGAGAAGCTAAATCATGCAACCATTGACCTCTAGTTCCATCTCTTATAACTGCTGGGGGTTATTATTAGCAAAATCCATAATGATTCCACGTTTTTGTTTGAAAGAAATTGTTGACTTATGTCAAGATGATTATTAACCTTTTACATCAATGGTTTTTCTTTGTATATGTTTCAGTTGTCTGCATAGTGCGCGTGCTTGATGCATAGGCAAGGATAAGTTTGAAGCCTTGAAGATAGGGTATTGAGGTGCATAACAAGATACCTACTTTTAGGACCTTGAAATCTCTATTATCAGGTAATGGAACATTACACTGCTGTTTTGCAGACATTCGCCACTATGATAGTAGCAACATACATATATGGGCGAATGTGTTATACTATAAAAGTATATAGACTATAATATACAGATCCACCACTCACCAAATAGTAGCGAATAGCTTTCAGAGTGCAGCTGAAGATGACCTTTTTACATATGCCTCAGGGGACTCCAAATCAGCTAATTTCTTAGAATGTAGTATTTATATACTCACAAAATGGTCCTTCATGATTAAGTTACACAGGTCTTAGCGACCTCAGAATCACTAGTATTACATTATAGTCTATTATTTCATATTTATCCTGCTTTCATGAAGATTTTAGAGATAATTTATACTTACAGGACCCAACAAGGAAACTGCAACATGCAGGGGCTAAAAAAAATGGAACAACTTCAATTTCTCCAATCAATATGCATCAGTAAATACTTCTTGCATAAAAAAACCAGTTTGACTGTTTTCATCTATGTGAATATGGATTCAGCCTTCCTTAATATTATCAAATGTCTGCCTCTGATTGACCCAATATTTTGTTGTTTCCACAAGCTCAATTAGTAAACACAATAGCCTCTGGTCACTACGAGGACATGTTTTGCCTAGGTCATTTTTATTGCACACCAATGTTTAGATAAATGTCATCTGTGGTGCTATGCGACTAATACCTCGAGATTTTCTCCCTTTGTCACTGACTAATACAACGGGCAATTCTTTTCACCTAGACATCCATGTAGATTACAATTTTCTCGATAGATATTGGTAAGTTAATGATATTTGTTGGGCATGTGATCCGGGACATGAATGTTGAAGGCTAGATTCTTGTAATTTGATGATGTCGTTCATGTGTCCAAATCTCAAACAGTATCTATTTGATATGGCATTGATACTCTGTCATGAGGTTCATGGAACCTAAATGGAAAAAGAAGAAAGAGTGACACATTTAGGAAATGACATCTGTACTATATGCCTAATGAATCCAGGACATGAACTTAGGGTGCTAGGTTCATCTAATTTGGTGATGTATTTCATGTATCCAAATTCCAAATAATATCAATTTGATATGACACTGATGCTCTGTCAGGAGGTTCATTGCACATAAGTGTGAAAGAAGAATGATAATACTTTTGGGAAGTGATATCCATACAATGAACCTAATGGATCCGTTCTTTCCTAATTTATAGTCCAAGGGCTCTATATATGCTAAGCCGAGGAGAATTGGTTATTATCACATCAGTACATGTTATATTAAGAGTAAGATATGAGCGAGTGGCTTCATCTTGATGGGAGGGCTCTTACTCTGGATTCTTGCATTTAGAGTAGGTTTTTCATCTTCTGAAAAACCTGAGAAAGTTGATGTGCTAACCTTGTTTTCACTTCCTTTCCTGCCCCCACTATACATACATACATACATACTTGTACACTGTTCTTTACTTCGATGCATATCTTGTTTAACATTTTCTCTTTTCTCTTTTTATATTTTTTGGTGTGTGAGGTACTGAGGTGGGATTGAAAAAGTGCAATTAGAAAATTTTTAGGAGCAATCTGAGTGCCGATCATTCAGAGTGGACTTTTTAAATAACTTTTTCCAAAAAAACTTTTTTGTGAAAATGATATCTAGAAATTCGACCCTGGATCTTATTTGGCCTCGGATCATTCTTCTCCTTCTTTTTTCTATTTTTTCTTAAACCAAAACTTAACCACTTGTTAATTTTGATGTAATCAATTTGCAATTTGGGTGAAGATCAATTTGCTGACCAAACTGAAGAGCCACTAATTCAGGGTGGACTTTTTAAATAACTTTTTCCAAGAAATATAATTTTTTGTGAAAATGATATTTAGAAATTCCACCCTGGATTTTATTTGGCCTCGGGTCATTCTTCTTCCTCTTCCTTTTTTCTATTTTTTCTTAGACTTAAATTTAACTGCTCGTTAACTTTGATGTACTCAATTTCCAATTTGGGTGTAGATCAATTACCAAAGCAATTTAAGAGCTACTCATTCAGGGTGGATTTTTAAAATAACCTTTTTCCAAAAATATACTTTTTTGTGAAAAGGGTATTCAGAAATTCCACACTGGATCGTATTTGGCCTCGGACTATGCTGCCTCTTCCTTTTTCCTATTTTTTCTTAGACCGGAATTTAACTGCTTGAGGAATATTTGATGTTTGAACTGTTTGACTCTGATGTAATCAATTTGTAACTTGGGTGAAGATCAATTAGCTAAACTTAGTTACGCGACCTGCCTAATGTGCTGTGTTTTCAGGTTCTGAAACCTATCCACCTTTAATATGTATCTGTTCGAAAACAAAATATGTTACTAATAGTGCACAAATGTGAAGGTACAGAATCCATTTGTTGTGGTTTCACCACTCTTTTTGCCCGTGCAATGTTCTGACATTCTTTCCTTCAAGAGTCGCATGCTTCTTATGTCAAATCGACCAAGATATATCGAACAGAATAATTGTTGGGTATACAAGTGAGAGACAGTATTTATTCCAAATGTTATTCTTTCCTGCGCAAAAGGGTAGTTCATTGATTTACGACGTAAGTGATGGTACCGGGGCAAGCGCTAGTTTGAAACAAAGAAGCAACTAGTAAGTTCAATACAAAATCTGCAGATAACAGTCAGTCAGCTTCCTGAATAGTTTCTTTAAAGGTCTATGTTGAGACTATCATTTTTCTTCTGTCTTGAAGGCCAGCAATTTTACCAGTGTAGTTTAGGATGCAAACGATTCTTTTCTTTGCCAGCTGATCTTGTTGACATTATGGAAGATGAAAATGAAGAGATCACTGCTTCCAAGCTCAGTAAATACTACATTCATTTTACTTTGTGCTTTATTCTTTCAATTGAATGCACTAATAAGTTTATTAAGAACAGCTGCTTTGAATTCATTTTTGGAAGTGCAGTTAAACTGTATGCTTATTTTTGTAAATTTACATATATTGCATACTTGCTTCTTCTTCCCTTTTTTCTATTTTTTTCTCAGATAAAAATTTAAGTGCTCGTTGATCTCTTGTTTGGACTTGTAGGTGATAATCAACGTGCCAATGAAATCTTTGAAAAAAATATTACTTTGGTGAAACATCAATTAGGTAAACTTAAGCTTTCAACTTAACAAATACGTTGTTTTTAACAGGTATTGAAATGTATCAATCTTAAATTCCCCTACCAGATACTTCCTATAATTTCCTTTACTTCGACGTTGATCCTGCATTAACATTCTCTTTTCTCTCTATATATTTTCTTGTGTGTCAGTCGGGATTGAGAAAGATGCTACTAATATCCCAGAGTTATCTGACTGCCATTTATTCACGGTGAAAATTTTTAATAAAATTCTCCAAAAAATATAAATTTTTTTGTGAAAAAGTTATTTATAGATGCCACCCTCGATCAATTTTGGCTTCGTAGATCTTTCTTCTGCTTCATTCATTTTAATTTTTTCTTAGACCACAAATTAACTGCTTGAGGTCTCTAGTTTGAAATTTTAACTCTGAGGGTAATCTGCTTGGGAATGAGGTGTTTGGAAAGGATTATTTTGGGTGAAAAAGATTCTTGTTCTTGGAAGCGAAAATTCCGCACTTACGAAAGCCAAACCGCCATTGTTTACTATGGAGAAAAATCCCATGAGTAGCTGGCAATGGCTAATAGGAATGAAAGGGAATCCTTTTCTGTAAATGGTGCAACGATTTTGGAGATTTGGGAAGACGAAATGTTTTGATATTTAGACAGGAGCTTCACTTGTTGGTGGAAGGACTTATCTACCCTGTACATTAGCATAATAAAGCTTTAAATCTTATGCGTTGTGTATACAGATGGGCAGTGAAGGTACTAGTCTTGCGATATTTTTCAGTGAGAAACTTATATCAAAGAGCTTTCAAAGTTCTATTTGGACTGCTCCATGTCCTTTAGTTGACGTGCATTGATAGAGTATAACTGATAAATTGACAATATATCACATACATAAAACTGAAGACGGGAATATGAAAGTGCAATCTTGTTATTACTGGCTTTGTTAGGGATACGATATTGATACCACATTGATTCCACATGGGATGGTGACCTCTTCAGGAGATACTAAAGCATGCAGGTTGATCTCTAGCTAGTTTGGTCTGTTAAGTTACTTGGGTTACAACAACATCCATAAAAATTCAACATTTTTGTTTGAGAGATAAGACTTGTTATGTTAGGTTGAGATAACTCTTTATACTTTGCATCAATCCCCTTTTCCTTTACATCTGTTGCACTTGGTGGCATGTACTTTGATCATAGGCGAGGACAAACTTGGTGGTTGGATATCGAGGTTTAGTATGAGAGCCGTAGTTCTAGAACATTGAACTACGGCTCTCATACTAATTCTGCAATATGCAATGAGGTGAATACATATGTTCTTCCTCATTGCATAATGCATCTTGCCCCTCAGGCACACTGAGGCTGTGCTCGTCAAAGTTTGATATCAAACCTTTCAACTCAGTCTCTTTACAGGTAACCTTCTTAGGGTCAACCTGCAACATTGAAGATCTACATGAGTATAATAAATGAACAACTCTATTGAAGAAAACAGGAGGATGATGTTTGGTACTCTCCCATACGAACCACATGTCATGACAGTGACTCGGGCCTTCGCTCTAGTTGCCTGTTTTTGACGAAAAAACAAGAATGTTGTTGGGGTAACTGAAGCCTATGGTGTAAAAAAAAAAGGTTGGGCGCGGCGGGGGGGGGGCGTGTGAAGGAGATCACATGCGAGTGCGATCATGAAGATAGTCTTGAGCCCATACAGAAAAGGGATTCCTGCGTATCAGGGTTGTAGACATAGTTTGTATTAGGAGGGATAGCGAACAATGGCGAAACCAGGATTTTGTGTCAGTGGTGTCACCATGTAATTTATCATGATGGTATTTCTAATCTACATTGAAATTTTGCAATTTTAGATCTTTCAGTGGTATCCTATCATAATTCCAGTGGTGTCCTAAGCAGTAAAATACAAGTCAAAATAATTTTTTTTTAGCAAAACTGTGAGTAGTTATCGCCCGTGTCTTATTAATAAGAATTTTACGAAACACCCCAAAATATTACAGGACAAATTGCCACAAAACAAAGCCTAAGCTAATAAGTGGTGAAAAGGGGGGGAAAAATCTCCAACAGGTTAAAAATAACATCCAAAACAGCACAAGCTCTAGGATAATTTTGAAATTTTTTTCGTCCCCTAGAGTCGTGAAGCACGACAACTAGGCCTCAATCTCATATTCAGGGTCCATCTGACTCCTAAACGTATCGCAAACAAAGACGCCTCTATCATCTAGACGATCTCGATCACCAGCCAACGATTGAATCAATCTATCGGCTCGTGAGACACCATAATGAGATGTTAGGAAGTAGGCAATTTAGTGGTGCCTTGTGACGCCACTGAACACTATGTGGCTCCGCCATTGATAGCAAATGAGTAGTAAACTGTTGCAGACGCATAGCATGTTCATCATCCAGAAACTATATGACAAGAAACCAAGATTGTTTTCGCTTTTGTTGTCTACGTGGAAGAATCCATGTACAGGTTGAGGAAGGCTCTTACAGTATTTAGGATCGTGCAAGATTATTGCATGCCAAGCTTTTCAGACGCGTCGGAAACAGTGATGTGATTGCAGGGGCAGTCATTAGGCTAATTTTTTCCTTCTTCAAATTAAAGCTCTGCACTGTCTTCGTTTTTCTGAAACAATCAAGAATAAATTCTATTCTTTGTTTGTTTTGTTCCATGACTAGTGCTCTATATATGGAGTACTTCTAGGTTTCAGATTGTCAAGTCCTACCAAAAATATTTCAACTTCGAAATAAAATCATCATCGTATTGCGGTTTTAAACAACAAAATTTTTAAGTCCCTATACAAAATTTTTAAGGCATTGTTTGGCAACCAAAAAAAGTGTCTTATCTTAGAGCTTGTGTCTTATTGACTTGATCAATAAGCTAGTAGAGCTGTTTGGTGACCAAAAATAGGAGGAGATTATTTTAGAGATTATGTCTTTTGCAAGTAGCTTTTGGAAAGCTATCTCAAGTAGCATTTGTCTTTGAGGAAGGAGCTGCCAATTTTTTTCTTCCGTTTTTGCCCTTAATAATTCTAATTTTATATCAATAATATTGCATGTCCTTTTTAGTCATTTAACAAATTTAAGCTAGTTGTACAGCTACTTTTGCCAAACAGCTCTAGTCAATCAGCTAGCTACACAGCTATCAGCTTTCAGCTATAATTTCACAGCTTTCAGCTATCTTAACAGCTTTCAGCTATAATCTCGCAGCTTTCAGCTAGTTTTGCCAAACAGAGCCTAAGTCCCTATACAAAATTTTTAAGTCCCTATCCTAATGCAGTAAGATTTTTTTTTTTAACTGAAAAAGATTTGCTTCCTTTATTATCCTATAGACATAACAAATATTAAAAAGGATGTGATTAACAAGTAAAATAGAATATTAGATATCGAAGTCACTACTCATTAGTTGCTTTCTATATTTAACATTCAAATCAGTCAATCCTAAACTATATGATTGTTAAAGCTTATTGAATACTTTATTATTTTGGATTATTATAAGGGTAAGTTTGAGAAGAAAGGAAACTAACCACCGGAACAATAAACTCCAATAAACTCCCTAAGCTATGCCAGTGAAAGTATTCCTGCGTCGGTAGGCATTGCAAAAACACTTTCCAAAGAAGCAAAGTTGAGGAACATGGAGTTTGAAGCGAATCCACTTAACCATTCTCTACATCCTTAATTGTAGAGAATTTTACAGCTCACCAATTAAATCTCAATGGACCTCGTGAATGATATTAATTATCTAAACAATATAAAAAATACTTTTAGTTGTGAGGCCCATTGAGGTAATCCAAATAATATTAGACCACCTAACTAAATGTGGCGCTCCCGTCTATCACAGATCAAAGCCCAGGCATATTGGAAAGTGAAATTGTCATCCAAAGTAGGCGTCCACGCTAGTCTATCAGCATCAGCGCTCACGTTCAGTTGAACACTGGGAATTTTCGGTCACACCTCCACCATTGATGGAAAGTTCACTTGAGGGAGGTGTCTGGCTCGGCCCCTGACATTATCTGAGATTCACCAACGTTCAACGACATCCACTGATAGATTCATATCATCCACCAACTACTGACCGTACACGTGTCAAAGAAATACCAATACATGAATCAATAAGTAATCTCTTTTAGCCCCCATCAACTATAGCCACATTCATTAATGTCATCACATGAGGACGAGGTCGAGCGCAAAGCACCGTACGCCAAGCCCAAAATATAGCTGCACGAGCTGCACGAACCACGAGTCCAGAGCAAACACACGCGTTATTTGGATCTTTGACCCATTTATCAGTGATCCTATGGTTTTCATGTTCCCATCGTAATTGTTTCTTTTCACCACGTAAGTCATGGCATCAGGATCTCAATTTATATGCTGCTCTTAAAAGATTTTACAATAGGAAATAGACCCACACCTAAGAAAATAAGACTACTTCAACGTAATATGCTTCAAATCTTCGTACATGACCCTGGGAACATACATGCTGTCATAACTAGATACAAAAAAACGATGCAATTTCCAACTACCATAGTACTGAACTCTTTCTTTTGTTCTAACTCGAAAGTTATGTAAGTTTTTCACTGCTCGGAGCAACAAAAGAATGGAGATGATACAACAGACTGGCAAGTTCTAGCCAGTAAACAAGAATACCGAGTGGACACATTGTCATTCCCAAAGTATACATTTTCACAGCATGTTCTCTTCAAAGAACTACAAAGACAATAAAGAGATGTACCAGGCATTTACACGTCACCAGAGGAAAGTTGACGGATTCAGCTTCTTTCTTGGGATCTTTGCTCGGCATGGAACTTCTGAATACACACTTGCAGTCAATATAACAATAACAAATAATTTATTGAATTTTCTAGTGTCTGCTATATGAATCTCTTTCTCTTCACAACGCTCTATCTGATAGCAGCCACTGTTTCTCTACCGTGATGCAATAAACAAAATTTTCACATCCATCAGGCTGTTCTTCCACTATATCTTGATAAATGAAGTTGGCAAGAAAGGCAGATAATTTTTTTAATGAATAATTCCGATCAGAAAAGGATCAGGTGCTGTTTGCTGTGGGAAAACTGCAGGCCATCTCAATTGAAGGTATGGTTAAACTTTCAAGTGCATTGTTTTCATGATCTATAAGAGCTGAAGAGCTCTAATAAAACCCCCCAAGTTCTCAACACCGATGAAGAGGTGCAGGGTACACTTCCAGTGGCTGATAACGCAGACGATCATTAACAGGCAATGGTCCCTCCTGATACAGATGGTAAGATATTGTCATAAAGCCAAAGCAAAAACATTTTAACCTTCATATTTTATCTCTTCTTAATTTATCCATTTATTTAGTTCATATATTTTGATATTCTAAGCAGTCTGGTTTTAGCTTTTGGTTCAGATTTTCAACTTATATTTTTCTTGTCCTACTAGGGAAAATTCAATGGTAATAATCGTGATGGAAAGTACCAGAAAGAAGTTATACATGAATAGTCTAATTCAACACATAGCATCACGTTAATTTAACAGTTAGCAGAGTTCATATTAAGGTTGTTTTATTTCTTCTACTCTAATAAATCAACTTTTTTTTTGAGAAATCTCTAATAAACCAACCTTGCTATCATCTCAGTAAAAGGCAGTCTTAAAGTTTTCTTATTGCAGGTTAAGCTGTTTGAAATGCAACACCAGCTTCTTTCTTGTAGAACTTACAATTCCACTAAAATTAGATGACGTAAACCTATTCAGAGTTGTTTATGGTGCATGCTTATTCACATGTACCTAGTCAGTATCTTCAGTATTGGAAAACTGCAATGAGCTCATGTTCATGACCCAGCATTTCAGATGCATTTAGGAAAAAAATTTAAATCTAATATCAATAATGTACATCAAAGAATGAATAAAGAAAAAAAAGATTAAAAAGTTACACTTTACATAGTGTGTTAATCAATGAAATAAAATGCTAAAGAATATACCTGATCCAAGTTTATTTGAAATGGCTTTACAAAATCATCGAACATCACCGGGAACATCTCCTTAATTCTCTCTCCAATTTCCTGACAATATAATATCAGAGGAATATGAGAAAAGTTTCAAGATGCAGGTTTAATTTTGTAACACATATAGAAGGCAACAAATTTGAGTATTTGTACTCTATTATTTAAAACCAAGGTGTTTCCCCATTAATCTTATGTCACAGATGTCAGTTTTCTAAGTTACACCTTAAAGTACACCTTTAACCAGCATAGTACTTTGATAAGTTGTCTAATTGATTATAATAATATTTTTAAAATTATTGATGGGAACAGTGATTCAATTATAAAGAACATAGGTTATTTTCCTGCTAGTATATTATATGCAAATTATTATGTTACATTCTTGAAAAGATTCTCATGATGACAATTGAAAAATATCAACATCTGAACACAGAATTAGCCAGGTCCACGTGTAGTTATCTTATTTCCACATTCCAACTTCACTACAGTAATCTTCATACATAGTAATCATGCTTGCAATCATATCTTCTTTCAACTGCTTCCATCTATGTTTATTTATGTATAGTCTTCTTTTTTCCCACCAATTCCCATCCTATCTGTCATCCTTAAATGGAGTAATCATAGGTCTCCATTTCCAAGCTCAAACTATCGCGAGCATTTCCCTCAGTTTTATCTTTAACTAAAGATATATGTAACTTTATGCACTTGGTTCTTATCTTTCAACATATTTCCACTCAACCATCTCAACATTCTCATCTAATTCATGCCTGTTTTCTAAACATGCTTCTTAATTGCTCAATCAACTATCATCCTATTACGAATTGATATAACCATTATAGCAAATTGTAAAAGATGAATAAAAAAAATGATGATCTCTTGTAACTGTAAAAGCTAACATTATATCTCAATAACAGTTATTGCCCTCAAACTTCAATAGGTCAGTAAAACCATGTCAAATAATCAAACAATTCAAACCTAGATATTTTCTTTAGCTGTGAGGAAACTGTTCATACTGTTAACATAACTCTATATTAGCAAACAAAAAATCCAATATTAAGATGGATTAAAGACTTTAGATGCAAAATTTAAAATGATGAGTCTCAAAATAACCAAATGAAAGATCATAACGAACATACTTCTGAAGGAGCAATGTGGTGATTGAAACAATAATGCAACATGTATTGAAGAACTGATTATTTTGTTCACTTTTAAGAGAAACAGGAAGACTAAAGGATGAACTACAAAAAAAAAAGCTTAATGAAAACATACCAGCCCAGTTATTCTTGAATTTTCCAATAATTCTCTAGCAATCATGTCTAGGATATGCCTGTTTTGTACTAAACCACTCATCGCAAGTTCTTCTGTCTCATCAATGTACTGCCAAAAGAATGAATCATACATAAATAACAGAGACAATAAACATAAAACAGAATCTATCCATGGTTGAGTAATACACAGCTCCTTTTTTCACTTTCCAGAAGGAACAATGATGAAGTTGGCCAAAACAAAGATATAAAAAAGGAAATATCAAATGGTTTTAAAGTTATATATATCGCTGGTAGTAATTAAATTCCTGACTCCACAAAATGAACTATGAATTTAAGATGATTCTAACTAGTATTATGGTGGGAAAGATGCAATCGTTCTAAAATTTCAAGCATGATTTTAGAAAGTTCTGTAACCCCCCTCCCTCCCTACATGTCAAAGTTTGTGTTTGTGAGGGAAAACCCTCAAGTCCTAGGAGTAGAGCGCAAAGCCATAAACACACTGCAGTTAAAAACCAAAACAATTGAATAATCACAGTGAGAAGTGAGAGAAAGTAAACATCTTCCCACATTATAAAGAGAGAAGTGAGAGAAAGCAAACATCTTCCCACATTATAAACTATCTGCTAGATGCTTTAATTGAAAGAATCAGTTGGCGGGCTGTGTGTTACCCTCATCTACTAAATATACTCTATTTTTAAATATACTCTATCTATACAAGCTTTCTAAATGTATCATGTCAAACATATATCATGCTCTCGAAATATACTCTATTTGTAACGAAAGAAAGGTGTTACCCTCGTTAGCTCCCTGGTGAATAGCTCTGACACTTCAACAGTCATATCGGCTGGAATCACGTTAGGCTCATCCCACTAGAGTAATCGAGTATGAGTAAAAATTAGAAAGTGAATAAAAACCTTCCTCAAGATATTATATTTGAAGACAAAATGATATTGGCAGAGTAGAAGAGAGTACCTTATACTTAATAAGCTCACCATCAGGATTATCTGGTCGATCAAGCATGCCAACTCTTTTCACTAAGGTTGCAAAAGCTAACCTTGAATTTCGTGGGCTAATCACCATCTCCCTAGCAATCTGTATTCACAAAACTCAAAAAGTTAATTGTGTAATATGATTATTAATTCATCGGTATTGAATATTGTTAATTGCTATAGCAGAACACGAATATTGACTAGCTAATCAACATGCACAAGCATCAAGTATACTATGAAGGTACAATTAACATGCAAAGAAGCACATAAACGAACATTTGGTCAAACAAATAGACAGTAAATTCAATGCCCATGTTACTTACAAGATATACAGAAAATGAGTAACATTAAGGGTGGGGGGGGGGGGGGGGGAACCTTAAATGCGGGCTTAAGACAAGAAATGTTTTATGAACTTTCTGGATCGGTTTCAAAGCATGTTAAAACTTCCTAAATCTGTAGAGCTTATTAACCTTTAATCTGTAAAGCTTAAAGCTTACTAGCATTTGAATCAGGCCACAAACATATGATGTCTCAATAGGAAAGACTTCCATTAATATGTCAAATTAAATTCAATTATTGATAACATATGCAATAATCTGATAAAAACTAAATTAGTTGAGACAAGTGTCATTCTTGATTGTTAATCTCGTTGAAATGAGAAATAATACTTTCTCATTCACTACATAAAGAACATAGCACATGTTTGGCAACTGGTCAAACTAGCTTATAAGCCACTGCAACGTGTCTGGCAACCGGTTTATTTTGGCTTACAAGCCCAAAATAAGCTCCCCTAACCCGGCTTGTTTTTGGTGGCTTATAAGCTATATAGTTTGACCAAGTAAATGTCAAGTTTACCCCTCAATATTTAATATAATTCTAAAATCTATTCAATGTTCAAATTTGAAGCCATATTCATTTTGGGTCATTTTAACAACAATGATGGATTATAATCCACCGACTTGCCAAACACTCTCTTGTTGAAAGAGGCTAATATATATATATATATATATATATATATATATATATACCAACCACTTTGGCTTATAATTCATCATAATACATCAACAACAATCAAGCTCAACCTATTCGACCATATATTTCAAGATGTCACCAAAATACATTCATCAGAGTATTGCCTCTATAATTGAGAAAGTATATAAGGATTATTTGCATAATTGGTAATCAATTGGAGGAAACTCTATCTTAGCATATTCTGATTTCAAGCCATCTCATTTCATTGTATTGGAAGCAAAAGACTAGAGAAAGGACGTCTCGAGTTTGTCACACTTCTTTAAGTAATTGAAAATCTAAATATTAGCATGAATGAAGGAATGTATGAAATATAATAAAATAATTTTGTTCCATCGGAAATACTAATCGTACACTTTACTGTATCATGTGCTCCATTTCCTCCTAACTATAGTAGATGCTAAATGAATAGTTCATGTTGTTTTTTGCGACTAAATGTTTGAGCAGTAACTGTAATATGTTTTAAAAGTAACTTGGGTTTACCACTAAAAAAAGGTTAATCTGTGAAACTGGTAACATTTGCCAACCTCCAACTGCAAATAACACGAAAACCCACCGTTATAATATAAAATTATATCCCTCGGCCCTAACCACAACTCCGGAGTTCCGCTGTAGTACAAGGGACCTTTAAGGTTCAAATCCTACTGGTCGTGAATTTAAAGCAAAATTCAAAAAGCAAAAAAGTAAGATACCGCTGTGCATCCAGGTTTCAGCCCGTGACAAGAGCACTCAACCTACAGGGGCACGTTAGAATATAAAATTATAACCCCTCAAGAAAACTCTGGAGTTTCAGCTTAGTGGAAGAGACCTTTAACAACCACCTCGCAAAGTTGACAAGTTAAGCCCATTGCAGTTAATTTGGACCGTTCCCAAAGTGCTCATTAGTCAATGTCTACTTACAATATATAACTGCTTCAGATACCACTACAGTGCTCAAATAAATGAAAATCCTTGTATCTAATTAATACAGTTATCCAAACATCATTGACAACAAGGGTGGTGCTTTTCATATCTAGAACATTTATATGTATTCCAAAACCATCTTGTAATAGAATGTAAATGCATATTAGCAGATAGACAAGTGACTGGAAAGGAAAACCGCTTCAACATCAAGATGTCTACATGAACAGATGGATCAATATGGACTTGAAGCAAAAATTAAGGCTGCAATTTTACAAGTAACCACAATTTTAAATTTTATGCCATATATTACCTACCAACTTTCTCAAGAAAAGTGTAAGAGACAAAACACGGAAGAATTTGAAACATACTTTTGTAATTTTTTCTAGATCATCTCTTCCTCCATCAGTAATGTTATCACCAAACACGATCCTTTCAGCCAAGCGCCCTCCATGTGCAACTACCATTTGCATTTGCATATAACCAAATGTAGTATATCCTTGATCAACCATATCTTCCCTTGGATAAAATACAGACATTGCAGTTTCCTGCTTGTGTCAAAGAGAAACATGATCAAAATAAATGTAGAAGAGTTTTAACAAAAAAAATCCCTCTCCAATTTAAAGCCATAAGTTGAACTGTAGTAGAGTTGCTCATGTTAACAGCCAGAAAAATTACCTTGCCACCAGGAAGTAGCTGAGAGAAAGCATGCCAATCAAAACGAGGAAATAAATGTGCCAACAGTATATGACCAGCTTCATGCACAGCTAACAACCTCTTTGTCTCCATAGAAACCTGTAATTTATTAAACAAAGAAGAGCGTCTGTCAAAAAGAAAAGCAATAACGATTGCAGGAACCTAGAGAATTTTTATCCAAGTTTAATCCCATTGAAAGAGGTGGCATACACTGGCTTCACATTTCTGTTGCTCTTCTTCTGTAAGGAGTACACCCATACCCTCAAGTAATTGCTTATCTAGCACATCAACAATGTCTTTCTGAGTAATCATAGAGTGACCTTTCCTGACCTGGAATTCAGTAAAAATCAGTGCATCAGGTACAATAAGAATGATAAATTGTTGAAATCGTTAAGCCTAAGCTCTCACGAAGTCCTAGAACTTAACTCTCTTAGCAGAAAACACTAGCAATCAATTATATGTGAACTCATTGGACTTCCTTACACATGTCGCAAACCATCTACATGCATTCTCCCTCCTCTTATCCTCCACTCTAATTATCTGACATTTTACAAATTTACTCACGGTTTATCTTATAACTCAGTGAATCACTGCTCATCCAATTTCCAAATTCTCAATTTGGAGTCATTTTTTTAAAATCAGTGCATCAGTAACAATAAGAATGATAAATTGTTGAAATAGTTAAGCCTAAGCTCTCATAAAGTCCTAGAACTTAACTCTCTTAACAGAAAACACAAACATTCAACAATGTGTGAACTCATTGGGCTTCCTTATACATGCCTAAAACCATCTACAAGCAGCCCGCCTCATCTTATCCTCCGCTCAAAGTATCTGGCATTCTACAAATTTGCTCACAACTTCTCCTATACCTCAGTGAATCACTGTTTATCCACTTTCCAAATTCTCAATTTGGATAGTCATTTTTTCAACATGACTGGATATGAACTCTCCACAAAACCAGTTTAATATTACACAAGAAAATACATCATATGATATATTACCAGCCAAATACTAAATATTTTATCTCTGTTATAATATACACAATTAACGAATTCCTGTGGGTATGCAACATGTTACTAGACAATCGTTAGAAGGGATTAAAATATTTTCAGGAAAGCATACTGCCAGAGACCAAACATCTGAGGATTTAAGTACAAGAAATGAAAAAAAAACATAGACAAGACATACCCAATAAGAGGCAGTATTTCTCCCCAAAAAAAAACTTTCAAGTATATTACTGTGTTTTGATCTTTGGTGGACAACTGTTTACATATCTAACATAGTATTATAGATTTCTAGATCTTAATTAATACATGCACTTGCGGTCAGGAAATTCTAGATCTGCATAAAATACGTTGTTAAGAGCCCCACAGTAGTTTCAAGTCAGAAACCATAGACTCCTAAGTATTTCCTTTCTGTTTCTCATGTTATTTATTCAGTTAAATTTCAGTCACATTGATGGCCTGGTTACTTGGTACAATGCATCTTCCCAAAGAAGTTAACTAGACATTTTATTCTTTACTATCTTATAAACCCATTCAGGAGCAACAATAATCGAGTACATACAATGTCTGTATACACATCTGGTTGAATGTACAAAAACAACTCTGCAATTAGAAATGATTGAATCTCTACTGATAATTTACAGTTAGTATGAAGGTAAGTAGAAACTTACAGACATTATTGCCGCTTCATTGACAAGATTGCGAATATCAGCTCCAGAATAGCCAACAGTACGAAAGACAAGCTGATTAAAAAGAAAGAAAATGATTTCCTATATCGTTAAGACAACTTTCAATTGCAAAATTGGAGTATAATCATAACACAAGAAAAGAACGCCACACAAAGGAAACAAATGGTAGTGCTCAATTTTTAATTGCTAATTAAATCAAAGAGAGAAGGATAACTTGAATGTGTGCTACAGGAAATTGCTTTTCCTTACATTCAATTCAATGAGCCACATGGTTATAAGATGGACAGTGTCGACGGCAGTGGAATTTGGGAAGAGGAAGCAAAGAAACAGGTTTAGGAGACAGTGAATGGACTGATTTGTTTAGGTGAGAGTGAGTGGTCCTGATATCTTCCTTCTACACACACCCTAATATGATGAATCTTCTGGGCCAGCTGGATCTCGCTGGTGCCACCTAAACGTCAATAGCAAGCATCAATATCTATTCATTCAGTGTGGTTTGCCTACATGGGATGATAACTACTGATGAAATATACTTTAATGAACTAGGTTAATAAAAAATAATTAATTACTTCCTGGATATGGATGCAAGAAAGTCATGCACTCACATGACTGTTAAAGATTATGGTCGCCTCATGTTGATCTAATTTTTTAAACAAAAAGAAGGATATTCATCATTTTTCCGATACAAGACAGTCATTTACTTCCATGTTTTAAAGAGTTATAAAGGTCATATGAAGTTGACCAAAAAAATTAATATGTTCAAAACTAAGAAAATACAAAGTAATCAGAAGAATTTGTGAACCAATGTACAGGTGTAAATACAAACTACAGATAAAGAAAGAACTACAACACAGAAGGCAGCATTGATATACAACTTACAATCATTAAATCAGCAGCAAAAGAAAATCCAAACTCACCTTTTCAAAGTCCACATCATCTGCAAATCTTTTCCCAGAACCATGCACGCCGAATATCTTGACACGTTGCTTTGCATCAGGTAAACCAATGTACAGACGCCTATCAATGCGTCCCGGACGAACAAATTCAGAATCCAGCTCATCAGGCCGATTTGTTGCACATATGAATATTACAGCTTGTCTGAGAGAGTGACGGTCGACACCAGTTTTCTCTTTTCTGTAAAACAAAAAATTCATAAATATGGAGTATTTCTCTGTATAATGACACAGGAAAAGAGGAGTGGTGATCAAGCCAACACTGGTTTAGGTAACAAAAGAAACGAATCCAAGTAAGGCCTTGATAAGGCATGAGGCTTTCACATATTTTGACAAGCAGTGCAGCTATACAGCCTGAAACCCCATCAAGCCTAGTATAGTCTCACTCTCATAGCTCAAACTCGATTTATTATACCCTCTATCTTATCCTGAACCATGTAATAGATATTCTAGAAATAATCAAGAAAACTAGTTTTCAACATTTAAAATTAGGTGTTATGTGCTAATAAAAAGCATGAAAAATACAATATTATTCCATGTTTTTAACAGAAAAAGGCACAAACATATCAATAGACAAGCAAGAGAACACACTATACTTCAAGTAAAGAAACAAATGTGAACAAATCAATTTGAAAACACAAAAACATGATAATTAATTGTAATTCACCCATCACTGCAATTTAAAACCATGTGCTTCTACCATAAGATTGTTAAGGGTTAATGATGTGTCCTCGTATTTATTAAACACATACTTTCAATCAAAACAAGGCATATGAGAACAGGCAAAAGCACACAAGAAAGGACTGCAAAATGTGGCATGCAAACTGCTGCATCCTTTGGAACTAAAAGGCCATCAGTTGTTTTGCTCTGACAAGCATATTTACTTTGCTCGGACAAGCATATTTCTTTTTGGCTTTAGTAAGCATTTATACCTCATTGATTCAGCACCAATTTTTAACAAATACTAAAAAGAAAAAGTCCAAAGAAAAAGATTCGGAATACTGAGAAATAAACATAAAGCATGGTTATGAACAAGGTTTTAAATATCGGTTATCGGGGATTTATCAGAAGTTCAAAATTCATATCGGATAGCAGATATTGGGGATATATCGGGAATAAATAGTATTTATCGGAGTGATATTATCAGATATTGTATATACATAATATTATATCCTAAAATGTAATCTAGCTATACTTAATGAAATATAAACATGCCAAAATATAAATAATCATGTTTTGGATCACTCACCAATGGTAGAAACTTGCTTATTTATCACACGATGAAACCATTCGAGTGCATAGTTAGTAAAAATGGAATAACATACAAGCAAATAACAAGATAAAGAATGAAGAATCATCAACATAATTAAAATCATCAGATTATAAGCTAATTTATTGAGTTGAGATTTAATAGTTATGAGCCATGTCAGTATTCATAAACAAAAATAAGCTAATCACCAAACAACCAAGTTCCAAAAACAACAAATAGTTTATAATTCTTAAACATCCAAAGAGCAAACCCAAACCCAAACCAGAGGTCGATAATTCTGATATTTTGAGCCGACAATATTGGCCGATAACTCACTTTATCGCCGCATTATCTCCGATAAACATCCAAAAACGATAACCAATTTAAAATCAAACTTATCATAGCGAAAGGCCCCCAAAACCGATAAGTTGCCTATAATATCGGTTTATCGGCGGCCAGTAATTTTGATATTTTAAGCCGACAATATTGGCCGATAACTCACTTTATCGCCGCATTATCACCGATAAAAATCCAAAAATGATAACCGATTTAAAATCAAACTTATCATCGCGGAAGGCCCCCAAAACCGATAAATCGCTGATAATATCGGTTTATCGGTCGATATTTAAAACACTTACGAAGAAAGGATGGTTGTTGGAAGATGCGTTTAAAAATTAAGAACGTCCTCTATTAAAATAAAGTTGGCCATGGAGAATGATCAATGTCATGGAGCTCTATAAGACAACTGAATAAGTATACAAGAGAAGATATCCACTTGATAAGAAATGCTGCAAATTACCCTGTCAACAAAATCAGAGAGATATAAGATATTTGCGTGCACCTTCAGTGCCACGCTGCCAATAGGCAAAACTACCACCTTTTCTCATGTAATTTAATCTCATGTACAAAGAACTCCAAATCTCACCAGAAAAGGAATAGTACCAAAGAAGAGGTAAGATGATAAATATTATTGTAGGGAGTTACAATAATGTTTGAGGCGTCATAATGACCAAACAAGAAAAGTTTGAAAAATGGAAGGAAAAAATAAAGCTCAAAGTTACCTATGCTTTACGGTAATCAGCAAAAGCAATGATTGTTAGAAGGAAGATTTGGGAGTAAAAAGATTCAGGGTTCAATCTCTGAGGAAGTTGCCTAGCACACATATTTCTCAAAATGATTAAAGCCAAACTTACATAGCTCATAAACAATGTCAGAGATAAATAAGAAATTTACAGTTTAAGGAACATCTAGAATATGCTAATCTCAACCATTGACAAAGAGTAAATGTTTCTAAATTCTCATCAACTATGAAAATAATGCATAAGGTACTGGTATTCAGCCAAAAATTGGAGGAAACTTAAATTTTCATTGCTCATATTTTCTCCATGTGTATCCTACAAATTTTCATTTATCATATCTTCTCCATTTGTATCACTATCATATGCACAGTTCTTGATAGTATCCTTCAGAGAACCGCCCTTATCCTATTATTATCTCAAAATATATCAATAAAAACAAGCTGCATGTGTGTACATATATATCCTACAACTATTGAATTTGACACAAGTGTTGTGCTCCAATACAATCGCCCGACACAACCGCTCTCCAGAATGCAGACAAGCAGACTCAGCTATAAGTGTACATTTTATCTTTATAATAGATTCTACTATGTAAAGTGGCCTGCCATATACAGGCAACGAAAGTGACAATACAATTTTCTGAGACCTATACTGTAGCCAATGAGCATTGAGCATCATGTGGTGGCAAACCAAAACCCGCACAAGCTAATATTATCAGTTATTGGTTAGAACGTACAACTAAGCATTCACAGTGTTAGTAGTGGGGACTGTGTCCATTGTAAAACCGAAGTCAAACAATTTGATGATATAATGGGGTAATTGGCGGGTAATAGAGTTCTTCATTCCAGTAAAAATAAAGAGACTCGGTTGCTTCAAAGGACTTACCATTAAATTTCAATTTTTAAAGAGAGAAAGTTTAGCAAACTTTCAGTTTGCATGGGGCATTAAAAGTTAACTAAACCATTTTCACAATTCAAGACCAAACGGGATGCTTCTGTTTGTGTGACTGCAACTTCAATAGGATGAACTCCTCCACTTGTAATGCAGTAGAAAATTATGACAAACAATACAAACTAAATTTGGATTTTTCATGCAAATTCCGTTGTATACTAATCAGAAAAAATATTATGGATCAAGAGCATAAGCAACATACTCTCCATCAAGCTGTGCGATGAGAGCCTCGAATGTCGCACGCCTACGGGAATCCTTTCTGGCATGTCTTCCAGCAATAGCATCAATTTCATCAACAAAGACAAAGGAAGGAGCCTACAGAGAAATAAACGCATTGCATGACAAACAGAAGATAATGTTTTTATACAAAGAACATTTATATGAATATTTATGACAATCTAGTTAAATTTTACACAGAAGAAATGGGTAAATTTGACAAACACAGCACCCCTCCACCACCCCCCCCCCCCCCAAAAAAAAAAAATGCCCAAATTTCTCTAAAAATCGGGGCCTTGGGAGGTTTCCCACAAAACCCCCCCAACCCCCCCCCCCC
>BQKN01000091.1:259641-283355 GCA_022839385.1 Asparagus kiusianus
CCCCCCCCCCCCCCCCACCCCGCGAAACAAAAGAAACTTTCAATGCCGTTCATTGCATTGCCAGCAATTATATTGGTTGTGTAGGAAATAAGTGCTTGTTGATCGGTTAAGGGATCTGTTGGGAAATTTGAAATTTTACAGCGGCTTTTTAAGACACCCGAAAGTACAGGGGACATTGCCGGGGAAAAGAAAGTTCAGGGGCGTTTCACACGGGTGTCGCAGGAAACCCCAGAAAGTCCAAAAAATATCTATTTAACTCCAAGTACATATTGTATTGGGCTCTTGTGTGCTGTCCCATGACAATAACATTCTAAATAAGAAGGCAAGAAATACATACATTTCTTCTGGCTATAGAAAAAATTTCATTGATCCTTGCTGCTCCACTCTTCTCGCTGTCTGTAAATTCAGCACCAGATGCAAATACAAAAGGCATACCACTTTCCTTTGAAAGTGTCCGTGCAAAGAGTGTTTTTCCTGTCCCTGGTGGCCCAGAAAGAAGTACACCCTAAAATGGAAGCAAAAACCCTTAGCTGAGCCTACACTTCTAGATGATAAATTCTTCACTGGAGAAAAGGAAAAATATGATTCATAAATGTTTAATGAGATTGTTGAAGCACTTTACCCGAACAAATGAAACTTGTTTTTCATAATACTGCAGGGGATTGTTCATATATATCATAATCTCATCCAGAAGATCCCAAACATCGCCTCCTAATACGACTTCTTTATACATTGATTTGGGCTCATCAGGGCTTTCCACTGGCTAGAAATTAATATAACAATTACATCAACAAGGCAACAGAATAATAAATATTAGAACTACAATCGTTGAACATGATCCAAGCATACTTGCTAAAATGTATTTACCAGTATAAAGTTTTCTGCATAAGCCATGTCAAAGAGCTGGTTATATCTCTTATATAAAAAACGCTGAGACGTGATGTGCAGTAGCATTACAGATTCTCGGATAAGCCACAAAAGGAGCAAGCCTGGTGCTAATGCAAAGACAACTTTGAGGAAATAGTAAATTTGCCGTTTCTGAAGGAGATCCACTTCAACACCCGAACTTGAAATCATCTCAAACAAGTAAGGATCAAGAGGGATATCAACCTACATAAGACAAATTCATAAATTTTTTAGGTCAGACCAAATACCCCAACATACATATTAGCTCTGATGTCATAGCAAGACATCGAACCAAATTTCAAAATCAAAAAAAGAATGGATGCCATCCTTACAACATACTCCAGTGGGAATCCCTCTTTCATTGTGACATATATTTTCTTGAGATCCTCAGAGAAAACAACAGCAGCAACCTGTTTGTACAGTGCATAACATTTAATCTAAACATCAATATTTGTTTACAAGGTAAACAGGCAAAGTAGTATTAATTATATTTACTGTTGCATCAGTTACGCTATTATACATCATCATATCTTTTAGTCCAAATCACTGCTGCATCAGTTACACTACTAAACATGAATCCACCAATTCTAATCTAAACATCATTATTTGTTTAAAAAGTACCAAAGCAGTGTTAATTGTATTTACTGCTTGCAAGATATTTTAGTACTTCTGTAACTTTTTGAGCTATTGAAACTGAAACTCCAACCTGAAACTGCTGCGAGCATCAATTCTACTGGAATTTTTAACAGGTGTTTAATACTGGTTCAAGATTTCAAACCTAGGAAGTGTTTGTGTCAAAAGAGATCCCAGATTTGTGATGAAAAAATCTGGAAAAAAAAAGAGCAGAAATAACTATAGCAAAGCTGACTTGAAAGATAACATAAATGAACAATGTCGGAGAATATTTTGAAAAGCTTGAAATATCTTAAGACAATGATTGGCAAATGGTTCATATGAATAGTCTAATACTAGCCATAGAATAGTGGAACAATTGTCTGTGATTATTGTGCCATAAATTTACGATAAAAACACAAATATTTTCCTGAATGTATTGAGAATGAGACCCAAATCATCCGGGTAGAGGCAGAAATACGCCATAGTTCATTCACTTCATTGGTTATATACTCTCATTTTCGTTCTACAATTATTCCAGTCATTTGATATAAAGAATTCTGCTAATTTTCCAGCATTCATTGCAGCAGGCTTTTCCGTAGTGTTGCCACATAAAAAGAGAAAATATGAAGGTAAATAGATGTAAATTCATAGAATCATTTCCTATTTGAATATGCAACTCATAGACGTCTCTAAGATAACAGGTAGATACCTCCGAACAGTCAAGTTTACTAAGAAAATAAGTGTAAGGCAGTTTTGGACGATAATGCCACCATCTCTTAGAAATCCATAGTCCTCTACTACCTTGTGTCTCTGACACTTTCTCCATCACATCCTTACGCAAACTTTTCTCTACTTCTTGCATGTCAAAATCAACCACATACTTGGCATGTGTTGTATCAATCTGCTCAGCAAGTTTATCCCTTCTTAGAATTTCTTTCCATATGTGTAGCCGTTCTCTCCAAGTCGTTCCGCTTACTTGACCTATTGAGTTGCCAACAAGACCTACATTTTGTACATGAAATAAGGAGAAACCTTTCGCAATATGATAGAAGAGTAGAACAGGAAATTTTATCACCTAAGATTAAAAACAATGTAATCAAGCAGGCTTAGAACAATATGCAAGCACTTGATGCAGCAGAATGACTTGGTACACAAATAGACCTAGAACTACAAGTGATATACATTGTTAATCTTATGCTACATATCAGCTTCATGTTATCTGTGATTTCCTCCAGTATCCTGACAAATAATCAAGCATTTCCTCTTTATTAAAGCAACAATATGGAGGTACCATGCGAATGGACTAAAAAATAGACGGGCTAAAAATTGATATGATCAACCGTTAACTAATTAAATTATTAAGCAAAACTAAAAAGATGATAATGCACTTATAACGATAAAAGAAAGAACATCATAATTCTTAGATTTACTTTAATTACTTGTTCAAAGATAGTCGTCAGGTGTTTATTTCACATAAGCTGGTCGAAGAGCGTCAAAAACATATTCTGATGACCTTCAATTTTCAGACCTCACTTTTTTAAGGATTGTGCAGCATTGAAGACTTACTATGACCTTTGAGTTATGGAGCCACAAGCAAACATGCTATAAACATTACACGCAACCATGATGAAATGTAGGATTATTGAAAAGAAAGCCATCCAATCAGCAACAGAAGGCTGTTCGAAAAAACAAACTGATGCTATTTATTCTACATAAAAAGAGAAGCTACTCAATTTGCAAGCTTTGCATGTTAATGCACTGGTAACTGAAAGCTCTCGAATATAATCATCAAGATAAAATGCATTTTACAGAGAGCCTGCTTTAATGGAAAAAAGGCTTGGATTATGAAGTCTAAACATGACCACGGATGTGCCAATTGTAGATTCATATAATATCTTCATTGTCCCCTCCAATGTTAGAGAAACAAACTTATGTTTTAAAATTTTCAACTTACTACCATCTCATATTAGATAAACAGACGGCCTTGCCGGTTGTAGATACAACATCCATTATTAAAAAATCTCCCAGTTTCAGGTTATCCATGATCTAACATCTAAGTTACCCCGACACCTCATCTGGGCTCCATTACCCGTGTCCTACACTTCCCGTGCCTGACTCCAACGTACCTTGGACGCTCCCTGAATATATGCATACATTTCAATATATGCATACATTTACTTAGATGTGTACTCAATTGTATACAACATGTTTTAGTTTAAAACACTCATCATGAACTTCTTGGATAGACATCTTACACTTCGCTCCCACTTTCTACAGCTCATTGGACAAGTCAGGTTCGTTTCAGCCTATACCCTGCTCGGACATATGATTTTTTTCATTTGAAAAAAAAAAACAAGTGGTTTTCCAATTTAAAATCTACTTAATAAAAGAAACATAAAAATGTCATAGGAATTTTAGTTCTCATACCATGTGAATGAAAAAATACTATCGATCGCATGTTAATTATTTATTTCAACATGCATGTGTGTGTATACCCATATCCTCATACCTTACCTTTTACAAATGGAGAATTTTTTTGAAAGAGACCATTTTTTATAAATAGTTAACAAAAAGACCATTTTGCTAAAAATTTAGCAAAATTGACCTCTTTTTTGTCAGCTCACCAATGTTGGCCAAAAAGAGGTCGATTTTATAAAATATGGGTTTCAAAACACACGGGACTACTAGTCCCTAGTCCCGTGTTTAATGGTTGCTAATCGCGGCTTAAACAAGACACAGAAAACCCACAGAACTAGGGGTCCCGTGAATTTTCACTAGTAGAAATTATCTGCATCAAGTCATTTTTTCAAACATCTCATATGCAATCCAATAACCATTTAAAAAACAAATTTCTCCAGTTTAAGGAAAGGGGTAAGAGCCGAATTTTCTATAAGAACCATGGTCTGGACGCTTTCCTCCTCGACTCACTTCCATGGGAGCACAAACATCATTTGAAGATCGACAAGGAAACATTCCCAACTACTAAACTTGATCATTTCAAATTCCCCACTTGGGTACTCATCATCCTTAACAAATTTAGACCCAGAAGCAGGAAGGACTTCATCTCCTCCTTCTTGGGCTTTCTCCTCTTTGGAGTTTAGTGGGAGCAGAGCTGAGAGCTCGAATGCGGGAATGTGGGGCTGTTGGTTTTGTAGTGGGTGAAGAGAGCGTGATTCACAGGAGAGAACAGAGCGAGAGATTGAGGGTGAGAGAAGTGGAGGTGGGGTTGTTTGTGGAGGAGAGAAGAGGAGAGGCTTCAGGTTTGGGTGAGAATAGAGAGGCAGCCATTGGTGGTGAGTTTGAGCAGAAAATTTATGGACATCTCTCTCAGAACTCCTCTTGGTTTTGTGAGTGAGAATGAGAAGTGCAGAAAACCCACGAGGCTACTAGTCCCATGGGTTTTCTGTGTGTTGTTTAGGCCTCGATTAACAAGCACTAAACACTAATCGAGGCCTAAACACACGGGAATATTAGTCACGTGTGTTTTGAAACCTATATTTTTGCAAAATCGACATCTTTTTGGCCAGCCTTGATGAGTTGGCCAAAAAGAGGTCGATTTTGCTAAATATTTAGCAAAACGGTTGTTTTTGCTAAATATTTAGCAAAACGGGCATCTTTCAAAAAATTCTCCTTTACAAATTTGTCGTGTCCCTTACCCATATGCGTATCCACACCCGTGAAACATAGTACAAGACCCTCACACTAAGACAATTCATGACATTATTATATCAGACATTGGTTTTCATATTATCAACTCCTAGCAACATATGGCACCTATTCCAAATAGGGATCAAGTGAGATATCCAGTCTGGAAAAGGTCTGACCAATTTACTAGATGATGAAGAAACAGTTCCGTAAAAAAATACTAAATATTTGTTTAACAACTCTTAAATTACATATGGATAAGTTACAGTGATGTCCCATGAATCTGATTTTTTAGAAGGAAGACAAGATGGCTTATTCAAAATTATGGATGTTACTTTCTACATAAAATGAATGGTGTTATTACAAATTCTATTATCTTATCGTTAACAACTCTACTACAGGATGTCCCAAACAAACTACAAATACGCACTTCACAATTTTCTTGAACTTTTAAACCTAGGTCTGAATAGTACAAACAAATGAGGTCAAGGAATAAGATGAGTGGTTAATCTGAACTCGAACAGAAAAACATAAGGTCAAACAAAAAACGCAATCCTAACTGATAACAAGAGAACGATTCAAACCCCTCCAGATCCAAAAATCAGATCAGATTATGTTTACTATTGGGTTTTTTCCTCGCTTTACAAAAAGCGGTTGGTCAGTGAAATACATGCACGAGCATTGAATTGCAAATGAAGATAACTTTTTTTGGGTATAAATGAGTCAATAGGTAAGCAGAATTGTGTCCAAGATCTTTAATGGATTTAACGTTTAAATTATAGTCTCTAGAAGTCCGCTAAATTAAAGGAAAAGATTAGTAATTTATGGGGTCACTTAATGGTCCAGTGGGGACTAGGAAGTGCAATGATTAGCAAATACTGTAATTCAATTAGATCAAACATTGATTTTTGTGTCTGAAGCAAGTAATTAACAGAAAATACTGAACCTAATCTTATAAGCAATCCAGATCTTTGTAGAAGCTCCTAATCCTATTTCAATTTTTGTCCAGATTACTTTTATTGAAACTATAGTCTTTCAACACTGTCCTTTCAAGAATGTTTTGTTGAAATTCCAGCATCATGTGGAAACGGACAAAGAATATTTCCAAACAGCATTCTAGGAATCAAAGGTCAACTTGTGAACCAAGGAAGTGTTGATCACAGAATTGTTGAAAAAACCTACTCCAAAGATACTTAAAATTTCAATGTATGGTCTTGGCACCTTGCAATGAGTGGGCACTTTGATGAGCAACTTATCTTGAAAGTTTAAACTCTCAATATTCTGGCTATTAATGTTCAAAGAGAATATAACTTTAATCATTCTGCAATGTTGGAAATGCACAGTCTTTGCATTAAGCAAGATAAAGCAACTACAACTACAAGATACTGACCTGAAATGCTTAACTTCTCTTTCAATTCTTTCTTTTGCTCATCACTTAATTTTGTGTCCTTCTCAATAATATTAGTTATGGCATCCTGAGCAGGCTCAGGATCATCATCCCATGCATCTTCTCCAACATAGGAATTGTCCTGAACAAGTGCCCCTCCTGGACCTTCAATAAATTTCTTGATTTTCAGCCCTTTAGGCATTGTTTTTCTCCACATGCCCTTCTTAAACCTGATCCAACAATGACAAGGGTTATACAGCAGATGTCACTATAAGAAAACTACAGTTAGAGGCCAAAGCAATAACTCAGACATCTTAACAAATAGAATCAAGAGGTTGTAGATTAACGAAGGAGCATGAGGAAAAGTTTGACGCCTGAGAATGGACTTATGTAAAGTATTCATAGGAGTGAAAAAACAAAGAAAAATAAAGATTCAATCATGATACAAAATAATGCACATGTATGACTGTGTATGTAAGAATATTACACAGGAAATACTTGCAGGATCCCATGAACCAATGACATTTGCTTAGAGATTTTGACAATGATTAACAATTAGAATGAAACATTCACATGTCGGAAAGATCGCCAAGGTACTGCATCAAAGTATTGTTACAATAGTATGTCAAAGAAAAGGAACACAGTTAGGGTAATAAGAAAAGAACTACATAGAAGAGAAATGTCTAATTAACGATAATAAAGAAAACCAACAAAATATATTTGTACCTACCTTTCTTTGACACTGTAAATCAATAGTTCATTGATAAAAAAGCTCATTGTTATAAGAGTCTCATAAAGAAGTTAGATTATCTCCCTGGAAGATAATAAAAGTTATTTACTTCAGGAACTCATTTGGTGCAGCAATATAAATGGAAAACACTAATATTCAAGCTCATTACCTAAACCTACCTAAACAATTCAATTTACGGACTATTTTCTTATGCAATTTTGTGTAGCTGCAAAAACATTTAGTGGGTTGTAACTCAGCGATGATGGGATAATCGGGGAGCAACCAGATGGACATCGAGGGGATACCAATTCTCAGTGATTTATGTTTTCTTTCTTCTGCACTCAATACAGACACAATTGCATATATTATTCTGGATATCCCCACTATTCATTGAAGCTGGCAGATACCTAATTGAGTGTAACTTATGGTTGGAGAGACATCACCTTTCATTGTATATAAGGGAGAAATCCATCAAAATATACAAAGATACATGAAAGACCATCATTAACAGTTGAAGACACTTTAAGGATGTATAGAAGTCCCTAACAACCATCAAATGCATGGTCAATCAAGAATAACATTTTCCTCAGGGGATAGGCCATTAGAGAATGTGTCCTTTGAGAAACTAGTTTACCGTTGACTCAAGTCCATAAACACAAAAACACCACACACGAATGTCTACCATCACATCACATGAAAATATACAATGATCTAAGCCTCTAACCACCTATACTCCTCTTCTGCCCCTCCTCAAACTGACTCTACTCCTTCCACTCCCCCAACCCCAACCCCCCAAAAAAACCCAAAAAAATTTTATCCCCCCTTAACCTGATGAAAACTCATTGAGGATGAGGTGTTCTATGTTGCTCTCAAGAAGTTTAAAGTCATATAATTCAATGGGCCCCAAAAAAAACCCCAAAAAAATTTATACCCTCCCTAACCTGATGCAAAACTCGTTGAGGATGAAGTATTCTATGTTGCCCTCAAGAAGTTTAAAGACATATAATTCAAAGGGCATAAGTCGCAATGCATTACACCATAGTGCAGAGCAATAACATCCTGTCTTTTTCTTCAAAGAATTTAGTAAATTACCAAGTAGCATGCAAGATCCAAGGATTAGCCAGTGACCTACTGGACCAAGACTCCAGCCATTCTACCTTAATGAACCCATAATTAAGATGCAGAAAGTTAAATAGTAGAAGTGCAGATTAGCATTATTAACAAATTAAAATTTAAAGATTTCTCATAAACACTAAAAGAAAAGAAGAATTCAAATAATGTATGTTCACTCACCTCCTAACGTTGGCTGGAGATGGCTCCGGAATTAATGCTTCCATATAGGCCTCTCTTAGTTCCTTCCTACTCTGACGATTTATATGAGTTGAAATAGCCATATACACCCTTTGGCATGAAATTGTAACGATGATAATGTACAAAATTAAGGCCCCGATACGCCTAGGATCCCACTTCTCAACATCCTGAGGTACGCGTATGGAGACATATGTACTAGATTACAAATATGATTATTACTGCTGAATACTGGAGAAAATACAGAAATACATTAAGCAACCCAGATTTTAAATAATAAAATGTACTTAACTTGTGATTTCCTAAAAAATAAGATCAACTTACTTCGTTAAAGAATTTTCAAATCTAAAATCTAAAGCCCATTGTACACATAAGTCTGGAGAATGGATAATTTAAAGAAACAAGAGAGTAAAAATGGAAATACACGTATGAGTTGTTCTGACCTAGTAATGCAATTGATATCAGAAATCTGTGTGCAACAGATCAAGGATAAGGAGATGCATGCTAGAGAAGGCATGGGATGACCAATACACTAACTTCACACTTGCCCAGATGAGGGGGAAAGATTGTATCTTTCTGTCAGACCTACTTTCCTCAAAGAAGTGCTTTTGTCAATGCCCTCTTCCCCAGCCATGTTGAAGAAGCTGGTACAGGATTCAGTTCTTTTTTAGGGAAAGAGGGCAAGTGACATAATAAGAGCTGTTGGAAGAAGGGCTACCTCTTTCTTTGATCTATGAATAGGGAAGGAACTATGTTGAGGAAGAAGAATCCTGCCATTTTGGTAAGTAACAAGCATCGGAACTAGGAAAACATGAAGGTGCTCAAATGTATACATTAGATATATACCCAGCACAATGGGGATATGATAAACACCTAAATGATAAAAAGTCAGCATGTATGGAAGGTGAGGAGATATGAAGTATATACATAAGGTGCTCCTTTAGTGAAACAACAGCATAAAATGCATTGAGGATCGACCTTGGACCATTACTCCCACTTTAGCACACTAGAAATTGCATTCAGGGAAAATCAAAGAAAATTTTCAAGTTTTAAAGTGCATTAGAGAGTTTTAATACAGTTTTCAGTTGATTGAAGCACACATTTGTTTCTTTCATCTAAACGGGGCTTTAGCAGGACTTATCCAGACTTTTTATAAAAATACTCTCTAGATCTCCGATTTATACAGGATGGTGAGATTTCCGCCGTTCACTAAGCTTTACGAATTCGTTTCAATGGAAATTCATTCGAAAATTGAAACCATTTTTGATCCAGGAAGCCTCAATTTTTGTACAAGATTACATCAATGTAAATAAGTGAATCATAGGCACTGGGGCAAAGATAAGTAAATGCTTTATTTCTAAGTTTCCAAATTCTCTAAAGCGAGTCATTAATGTTATTTACTAAATAGCTGAGCAATTCATCAATAAACTATACAGAAAGAAGAGAAAAAAAATTAAAAATAAATACCTTCCACTTGTCCCATTTATTCCACTCAACAAACTCCGGAACCAATTCCAGTCTAAACCGATCCACCGCCTCTCTCCCTCTATTGATTAACCCCCTTGCTTTAATATTCGCGCCCTCTAGATCAAACCCCGTCTCCTTCTTCAAAATCTCCCCAAGATTCAACACGAACCGCTCCGACCCCCTCTGTATTGATCTCGAGACCTTGTCCCAAGAAAAATTTCCACGTCCATCTCCGCTTGCTGATGCTGAAGCTCGAAAGCCCGCTCTTTTATGGCAAAATTTGTTGTGCTTTCTCCTTCTTGTTCTTTGAATTGGGGGAAATGGGAACTGAATAAGGGTTTGAGAGGTGAATGTGTGATTTAGGGTTAGGTTCATTTGGGAAGAGAGAAATGGAGGGAGAAGGATGAGGAGAAGAGAAAGGGGACTGAGGGTTTTGGGTTTTATCGTCTGAGCAGAAGATTAAGGGCCCGTTTGTTTGGCGTTGGGAGATTTCCTAAAAACCAAGAAAAGGAAATCCATGTACTTTTTTCATTAAAATATTATTTTTATCCATTTCTCTCCATAAAACTCAACCCAAGAAAAAGAAATCTATACACTTTTATCAATAAAATATTATTTTTATCCACCAACTCATCACATCTTATCTCCTTTCTTACTTTTAAAAATATACCAAACACAAGAAACGGATCACATCATCCAACCCATCTCATCTCATATTTAAAAATCACTCACATCATCCAATAATATGGTGACAACTCATCTCATCTCATTAACATTTCATTTCCACCCATTTCCTCAAAAAAAAGAAAGAAATTGATTTCCTTAAGTGTGGGTCACATCATCCAATAATATACAAACAACTCATCTCATCTCATCTATTTTCTTATTTTTAAGAATGAACCAAACACAAGAAAAAAATTATTATAGGAAATAGGTTTCTTATAATACATTTTCTTATTTTTTTAACCAACCAAACAACATCAAAACAAGTTTTCTTAAAAAATCACTCACATCATCCAATAATATGATGACAACTCATCTCATCTCATCTCCTATTCTTTGATTTCCTTCTTTTTTTAACCAACCAAACAACTATAATTCAAGAAATCCTATTCTTTAATTTCCTATTCTTTGATTTCCCAAAAATTTTTGCGAAACGAACAGCCCCTAAACTGTAGTAGTTTTGATCGCGTGAGACGCACGCGCAGGAGCGGGCTGGCGCTTGGAAATGAGCCGAACGGGAATCGAATATTGAGCATTTGTTTAAATTTATGGTGTTCGAATACGAATTCGAATATCGTTCTCTGATTTTCTTCGAATTTGACTTCAAAAACTAGTATTTGCTGAATATTCACAAATATTTATCAAATATTGTATATTAGTTTGATTAGTAATTTATATTTTAGTGAATGTTAAACAATTTAATTAAGTAGATACTTTAATTTGATGAAAGTAATATTTTCATTGTTCTAAGAATTTGATGTTTTAGATAATATTTAAATTCATAATTAAAAAGCATTCCTTCATATATATGATACCTAAATTTGTAAAGTGAACAATCGGTTTAAAAAATGGATTTGAGACTTGTTAACCCTCTCAAAATTGGCATACAACCAAATTGAAAAAAATGTAGGTGGGTCAAGAACATTAACATCACGTGTGTAATTAATACAAGTTATAAGTAAACTAATATTATTGAATATTTTATTAAATATACAAATCAAAAATACATATGGTTAAATTCTATTCATTTATGAATCGAATATTAAAAACTATTCATTTATCGTTAAATGAACTATCGAATCGAATATAACCGAATACTTAAGCAAATAAATACCATATTATTTGTCAAATATTTTGCTCGTTTCCACCCCTACACCGAAGGCCAAATAGTGACTCGTCAAAATAAGTGAATTTGATTAGAATAATATCAAAATACTATTCGAATTCAGATTCAAAGAGTATTCCAATTCAGATTTGGAGCTTATTCCAATTCAGATTCCAACACTACATAAATTTAGATCCAAATAGTATTGAGTAATAGATCTGAACAATATCCGAATTCAATTCTAAATAGTATTCAATTCCAGAACCAGATAGGAATTGGTTCCAAATGCGATATTCAGTATGGGAAACAAATACTGCTCGGTTCCAAATCCGAAAGTGCTTGGTTCCAGTCCGAACAGTATTCGGTTCCAGATCCAGATAGCTTTCAGTTCCAGGTACGTAAAATATTTGATTCCAAATCCGAATATTTTCGCTGAACAAGATTTGATTTAAGATTCAAATAGCATTCACTTCTAGATTTGAACAGCATTCGTTTTTAGATTCGAACAATGTTCTTGTTTCCCGATCTGAATAGTATTCGGACACAAATCCAAATAGTATTTAATTCCATAGCCGAACAATATTTGCTTTATTGATTCGAATAGTGTTCGGATTCACATTTGAATAGTATTCTTATTCACATTCAAACAATATTCACTTCATGATTCGAACGAAAAGCATTTGATTTGAGATTCAAAATGGTATTAGCTTTTAGATTGGAACCGTATTCGAATTAAGATTCGAATAGTATTTGATTTCATATTCTTATCATATTCATTCACAGATTCGAATAATAATCGTTTTCGGATTTGAATTGTATTCCTATTCAGGTTCGAATAATATCCAAATTCAACTTTGAGTATTATTTGAATTTAGATTCGAACAGTAGATTAGGTATTCAAATATGATTTTAGCAGTATGTGAATTGCTAGTGGTGGTGAGGCAATGGCTCTCGGGTTTGAGCGGAGGGCAGCAGTAACAGAGGTGATGCGGGGGCTTCGAGCAACGGTTTGTTGAGGTTGTGTCTTTGATTTTATGTATAACTTTATGAGAATTAGATAGGATTAGAGGTCTATCATGATTAGGATATTGAGCCTCATCATGATAAGGAGTTTATATCATATTCTAATTAGGAAGTTATGCTAGAAATAGAGTTTTGGTTTTCTCTATATATAGTCTTGTTGAAGGAAAAACCAAGAAGAAAAGGAGAGAGCAGCTATTCTTGTAATTTAGGGTAGCAGAGGCAATAACCAAATTCAAGAATAGCATGCAAGAGGGCGTTAACTGAATTCAAGAATAGTGTGCAAGAGGTGAGGGTTTCAAAGTCTTTTTCCATGCAAAAGATTACAATATTGCTGAGGATTTTGTAATCTTTATCGGTGTAAAAGATTATAATATTGGGAAAGAGTTTCGCAGTCATTATCTGTTCAAAAAATTGTAAGATGAGTTAGAGAGAATATAAAAGTTGATTATGTATGTAAAGTTGAGAAATTGAGAGACGAGAGTTGAGTTGTTCATTTTATAGTTCTCCCTGACATATAGTGGATTTCTTGTATTGCCGCCCTGTGAATGTAGGTCCAAGTTGATCGACCAAACCACGTAAATTTTGATGTTCTTTCTTCTTAATTGTGGTCGTTTTCTATCTTTGTGGATTGCTGGTTGACTTCCGAGTTGCGGAGATCATAGTAAAGGGAACTAAAAATCATGAACACAGTTGTCAGTGGGCTTGCTGTGGTGGCAAAGGTTGTTGGGTGCTTTAGGGCGGAGCTTAGCCGTTAGGGTTTGCGATGGGCAAGGGAAGGCGATGCGAGGGGAGGGAGGCTGCGGTATGAGGGTTCTTGCGGTGACGTTGAAGTGTGCGGGGTTGCTTCTACAACGGCACTGGGAGGTGTGAGCTGAGTCTGCAAACGGCGTGGTGACGGCAAGGTGGAATGGCGGAGATACAGGGCACTATTGTCTAACAACGGTATTTAACAACTTTATCATCTAAGGGCCTGTTCGGTTCAATAGAGGCTAGGAATAGGATTAGGAATCCTATTTTATTTATGTATTCCAACCTAATCCATAAAAAATTATAGACAAGTTTTAGTTTTATGGAATCCTAATTTTGTTGCATTCTATGTTTGTTTCACCTAAAGAAAAAAAGAATCTCACTTTTATAGAAACCCTCCAATTCCTAATATCATGTTTGGTTCAAAATAAAATTTTTTTAGGGATCAACACTGTAGCAACGACTAGCTCAATGATCATCACAAAATCACTGTAGCAAATGTTAGTTTCATCAACTTCAGAATTCAAAGAAAAAACACTATAGCAACAACTATTTCCACCATCTTCAAAATTCAAAGACATAACACTGTAGCAACGGCTAGTTCAAGGTCATAGTGGCTATAATTTCAACTTGAGGCCTCAAATTAATTCATGCATTCTCATTTCTCAGCAATTTATAAATTCCCATTGTCTGCAATTTGCATCCTAGACATCAATATGATATCAGAAGAGTGCTACCAAAATTATGAAGTTTATTGCGACTGCAATCTCCGAACACCGATGAAAGTGTGCAAGAATGGGAAAATCGTATACCTTGAGCTGCAGAGGGGAAAAAATATCGGCGTCCAAGCAACAAACCCACCAAAGCCGGGATCAACACCGTAGCCAACAAACCCACCCGACCCAACACAAGTTCGAGAATGGATCACCAACAACCAAAGCCAAGGAATCCACCAACAAGAAGTTGGAAAACAAATTAAAGAAATCACTGCTCAACAAGAGGCGGGATCAGATTAGAGGGAGAAGCCGATTCGACATATAAATCTGCAAAAAATCATGGCTCAACCAGAGCTAGGGTTTCAAGTTCCAGACACGACCACACACAAGCCACGACGAGCGGCGGGAGAAGAGAAGCGAAGAAGAGGCGCGAAGAAGAGAGCACTGTGGCGGGAGAAGAATAGCGGGGAAACCACGAATCAACAGATCTAAGGTTTCATAGATTAGGAATCAGAATAAGGAAGAGGAGAGGTGTCAGAAATCTCGCCCAATTCCTCTCAAATGGAACGGATTTGAGTTTCCTGAAATATACACTGTTTGAACCACTTTATAGATTAGCAATTCTATAAAAAAAATTTGAATCAAACTCAGGATTAGGATTCATTTGGAATCCATTAATTACGAAAACACCCTTGTCAGGTCCAAATATCATTCCTATTCCATAAAATTCAATAGGAGACACAGAATTATTGTCCTTGCTAAAAAGACTTGACTGACAAAAAAGTCAGTTCACTATTAAAAAAAAAAAGCTTATGAGATCAAATATTTGGAGAATATATTATAAGCCCACCTATAAAGAAATGGAACAATAATTATTGCTATCCTCTTGCAATGTGGGAGAAGATACGAACTTTTGTTCAATTCCATTAATTGATTATAAAAATTAGAGGCAGTAGTCACTGAATGACTCTGTCCTGTTTGCCAATTTCTCATAGAAGCTAGAATGCCACATGCCATTAATTTATCAGGAACTAGAGGCAATATAGTTCACATGTCATAAGCGCACACTGCACAGAAAGAGGGAGAAATCCAAATCCAAGTTTATTTCATGTGTAAGCCAAAGAATCAATTCTGTTCGGAAATAGCACACAAAAATTTCTTCTGTAAAAACCTCAAAAAGCTAATTTTATTACAAGGCGATATATGTTTTCTACGTTTCTTCATATCAACAAGTCTTCTATTGCTCTACTGGAGATCTAAGGGGTGAATCAAAACTGCCTGCAGGCCATACTCAGGCCTACGAAGAAAAGAATAAACCCTGAACGCAACAGAAATCTGATCTCTGGTAATCGAAGCAGCAATCTGAACCATTCAGCTTCCAGCAGCATGATGATTCTCATTGAATCAAAGTTTTCAAGCCAATCCCAGAAAATTTTAATAATCAATCCTGTGTTATCCCATCACAGCCTAGTATTAGTTCCATTTTGTCCTGTACAGATACAAGAACAGTCGGGATCGTTCAACCTCCTCCTAACAAGTCGTTTCTCACGGTTGATCATTAGTTTTATAAGGGGAACTTTTTGAGAAACTTGGCGCCATATCTCATTCACTGTCCCATTTGGATCGTCGTATTCAAAATATCTTTTCACCTGAAAATATATCCAAGTTAAGCCTAAGAGTTCTGAACTAAAGCACGTATGCATTTATTTGATTATATCCTCGTAAAAATAATGGTAAATACCATTGGGATCAAAAGAATTTCTAAATCATAGTTCTGAATGGGCAGATTTATAGTTCTTACACAAGTTATTGGCAACTATAGTAAGCAAGAAGACAATTCAATTTGAAACTAAGGGAATGCATGTATTATTGGGGTCTGGGCATATTATGAGATATTGAAATTGAGATGTATGGCTCAAATAAATTCATAATAACTAATAAGGCTCGCATGCTCAAAAAATTGTAAGAGGAATTTGGCTCTTCTAATGAAGGAGGGGTCAGCCCCATCTATATGCTCTTTTTTTATGAGCAATAATTCATGCGGGTTGGTAATGGAAAAAAAAGCCCAAGAAGAACAGAACACAGCAGACCAACAGAAAATAAGAACACCACCAAGACAACAATGAGTATTACAAAAATTAAATAATGCTCCCATTTTTATGCTATATTATTTAATTTTCTCATATTCTGCCACTGTTCCCCCATCCCAAATCTCATCTAGAACAGCAGCATGTTTCCATCAATGCATGTGTGTGTTGCTCCTATTTTTATGCTTTATTATTTGATTTTCTAATATTCTGTCACTGTTCCCCCATCCCAGATCTCATCTGGAGCAGCAGCACATTTCCACCAATGTGTGTGTGGGTGTGTGTGTGCATAATACTAGAGAAATTCAAGCATCAAGTAGTGGCTTATCAGCCTGCAACACCAGCTAGCCTAGGCTAAGAAATAGATACATTCAAGCATGAACTAGAGGCAGAGATCATTCTGCAAGCTCAGATAGTTATAAAGGCAGCAGGAACAGCCTTCAATGGAGAAGCGTGGAGACTCAATCAACAAAGAGAATTCTTTCATACCTTTAAGCATTGTGAATGTGAAGAATAATGTTACTATCTCTTACTCTGACCACTTTTTGAGCAATGTAACTACTGTCTTAGTGTTAAGGGTAATAGTATAATACAATCCCCAACCCCCTTGAAAACAACAAAGTAGTTTCTGAACACAGTTATCTAAAGGATAATATTACATCCAGCCCCTTTTTGAATAAACTATAAGGAGCCATACCAGATATTTGCCTTTAATTGTCTCCTTTGCCCATGTTAGTTTTCTCATCTAGTAATCTGTAAAGCCTTTTTTAAACCATCACTCATTATCACAATCCAAGCCTCTTCCATCACAAGAAGACCAGCTATATAGAGATAATTATGTTCAAAAAGGCGTCGATAGAATTTCAGAATTTAACAAACTATTAGGACGGGCAATCAAGTTAAAACCCTCTTGAGTTGGTGAAAAATTGGTGGTCAACAGAATAATGGACATGTGATGTACCACCCAATAAAAAAGTTGGCATGTAAGGGAAACAATCTTATTTGTTAAGCGGTTTAATGCTTACGTGAACAAAGTGCAACTTTTCAAAGTTCCACCTAGACTAAGAAAGAGTATAGAAGAAACGCGAGGACAATAAAGTGTTTGATTCAGAAGGTTGATTTTATCTTTGAGGCATGACATAAGCCAAAGTCAAATAAAAGGTGCATTACGTGTCCACAAATACGATGTCAAACATTAATTTCAGAAGGTCGTGACTCTGAAGTAAATGTTCATGTACGATGTCAAACATTAATTTCAGAGGACATTGACAAAGCTTTTAAAATAAAGTGAATGTCAGTTCAAGTTGTTATCATTATCTTCCCTTTGCACCAAACCCCCTCCTCTCTCTTACCCTGGCATGCGCTGGATCAAAACTTCCATGGCACGTGTTGCAAGATTATAACACAATATTTCAACATGTTACAGAATTTCATTAAGCCTCAAGTCCTTGTTATTATGAAGTTAGTTTTAAAGAAGTAAATTTCAATTGCATTGTTATGCATAAAGTAAACGAACAAGTACATACCAGTTTAAGCTCTTTCTGATACTGCAGAATTGCTTCTTCACTTATTCCTCTCAGATATGAAGCTAAGTACCCAGTCTTCACAGCAGTATCCGTGTCCACAAATACTGCAATTTTCTTATAGTCTATGATGTCTTCAAATGGCAACTCAATGTAGTCACTGACTATCACTGGAACACATAAACTAACTATTGCATCAAACAACCTGCAAGCTGAGGGTGTATCTCCAGCAGGATGTAGGCAAAACTTGGATGAATGCATGCCCTGCGATGCCATGCGCCTGCTTACCCTGGATTGTGCTCCGTGTTTAATAATAACATCATTCTCATGCTCAAGTATTTGGAAAAGAGTATCACGGATCTTCCCTCCCTATAATACAAAAGATTGCGGGAAATGACAATATGCAATATATAAAACAAATGGAGTCAAAGGATAGAAGGGGACTGATTTTGATATGCATTTAAAAGTGCATGATTTTCTCTATTTTAATTATTCTAAGGAACTGAATTGGGACTGGATTAGATGTCGGCTTATCAGATTTAGATATACATTATACACACCCGATCAAAACCCTACCCATTTATAACCATAATTAGTTGTTTGTTTACAGATTAATAGCAGAAATTACTGATTCCAAGTACTTAAAACAGTATAGAATCCCAGGAGAACCATTGGTCAGTTACCAGTGATTAAGTATTAGACACTGGCACTAGACATGTAAGGAATACCCTTAAAGTATAAAATAGGATAAAGTGAAAGGTGCTACATACAATTGCATAATGGACACATGAATAAAAAAGTTAGACCAAAATAGAGGAAGATTAGGGAGTATCATTTCTGCATTGAAGAAGTCATCAGCTATCTGTTCAGGAGCCTACTGTAACAATAAAAATATTTTGGTTGTCAAAACGAGGGAAGTGAAAAAGAATTACCTCTTTCCGGTATCGATTGCCCATAAAGAAGAGCAATGATTTCCTATTCCCAACCCCAATCTCTCCGTTATATGAATTAATGCGATGTGAATAAGGCAAGATTATATCCTTGACCAATGATGCCTGATCCCCCTTCAACCTTCCGAAGTCTGACACCAACAGAATCCCATTCCTCACTTTATCAATTACCTTAAACAAAGCATTGGGATCCTGAGCTATTATCACATGATCCCTCCCATTATTCCTCTTCCAGTATTTGGTCCCCTCTAACCATTTTATCAAATCCTCCTGCATACATAGTTATACATTTAGCATTCACAAACAGTTCAAGCAAAGCTCAAAAATCGGGATATGGAAAAACCGTAACACCTTCCAATATAGTATAACAAAGTGTAGATGATTATAGAATTCTACAGCACAAAAAGTAGGAGCACAGATGGATACGAATATTCACACATCAGTATTCCTGTCTAATTGGGTATAAGTACAAGTGTGTAATATCCATGTCTGGGAAGAAAACGACACAGATGGATACAGTTTTTTTTTGTTTTTGGTTGGATACAGGTATGGGCATGGTTACAAAAGTAACATGGATATAAATATACACATATTTGTCTGGATCAAACGGCTAAATTATTTTGATCTTAGATTAATAGGCTGGAAATCTATTTTAGTGACCCAGCAGTGTAATACCAGGCTTTTGGGAATTCAGACTCATTATGCTCTCTAATCTGAAAGATTCTATTGTATGTAGATAGTTCTTACATCACATGATCTATTTTTTCGTATTCATTTTTCTTATATATAATATCTATTCATATTTTCTTCCATTATGTATGATTCCTATCCATAGCTATACCAGATATGGATGTGAGTTTTCCATATGAAGCACATCTACATCTGTAATACTAGTGATAATAAGACTAAACACAATCCATATTCTACAGTTTGCACCCCTAATAAAAAGGAATAAACATCAATAATCAATCCTGCAAATTTAATAACCACGTTATCGGACCATCAATCGTTTGGTGAGACAAATGATTTGTGTATATGACACGAATGGATTCACTGCAGGAGAATAATTCAGAAATTTATGTATAGAAATCCGTTCAATAACATCAAAAAATACAGCCAACTAAGACTTCAGCTGAGTTGCTACAAGAATCCTTTCCCTATATCCAATTGTTAACCTAGCAACTACTGCATCTTTTTCTACGCTTAAAGTTCGTTCCTAGTTCAACCGTTTCTCCCAACTAGTGTTGCATGAATATACATTCAGCAAGTGTTAAGACTTGTTAAAACAAATTACAAAATCAACAGGAATCAATAGAACAGATTCGGTAGAAACTAATGCATGTAAATCATTCAAAGCTTATAACTTCAATGCAATCTCGCCTGCATTCCTTCGTCACTATACACCGGCCCCTTCGTCCCCTCCGCAGGCCGAATCGGATTCACCACCAAGCTCAGCGACGAGAAGAACGGCACGTAGAACAAATCAGCCTCCTCCGGATCAAGAACCCGCTGCAGCGGCGACCCGGCCCGCTCAACCCTGTTCAGGTCCTCAAACAAGAACCACTCGGCGGAGTGCTGATGGCCGGGATACTTCAACGGGTCGCTCTCCTTCGCTCCTCTCGCCGCCGCGTAGCTCTGGATCGCGCCGTAGGTAAACTTACGTGGCAGATCGTAGAGGTAAATCTTGGGGGCTTGAAATCTGGTGCTCGTCGTTGAGAGATGGAGAGGGATCTTATGGTTAGGGTTAGGGCTAGGGTTAGGAACTGAGAAGGAGGAGAAGAGGTAGAAGGCGAGGAGAGAGAGGGGGAGGGAGAGGAGGAGGGGCTTGAGGAGGGACCGGCGCATTCTGGGGATTAGGGTCTGGGATTTGGGGGAAACGGGAGGAGAGGGGAGGGAGGAGGAGGGTTTGGGCTTTCTGGGCCGGCTATTGGCGGTGACTCGTTCGGACATGGCTGGCCCTTGAAAGGAGGAGGTTGTTTTTCCTGGGGAAGGGCGAAGGAGAAGAAAGGGATCACGGGATCGGGTGGGCCGGGTTTGGTTTTGATGTGGGTTTCGGAGGCTGGTTTTTCGGGATCATGTATCGGGCGTGTCGGGCTCGTGTAGGAGGGAACCGTGCCGTGTGACACTCGTGAGGGGGGAAAGCACGTGATCACTTGATCAGTGAGCAGGATGGGTATCGAAGAGAAGTTTGGTTGGTGAAGTGAAATACACTTTTAAACAATTTGATTTGGTTTTTAAAAAGAAAATTATACTTTTATTCGTTGAGATATTATTAATGGAATGTTGAAATTTATGGAAGAATCCTTAAGGAAACGGTGTTAGAATGATGCATGGAAAATTGAAATTTCTACATTGCTTACCGCTTGTAATTAAAATTTCTTCAGACACAATAGGCAATAGTGATCAATTTAGAGATAATAATCCCCTTATATCTTTATTCCCGTACTTTCCTCGTATAATATTTATTCCACCCTCATCCAGTAGCTACAACCAAGAAATGAACTAACAAAATGGCAGAGACAGATGCAAGTTCGTTAGCAATGGTAGTGGAAAGTGGAAACCACTAATTGTGCAATGTAAAATATGTGAACTTATTTCTTAGTGAAAAGTATATAGATCTATTTCGAGTATGCAAACGTGAACTTAGTCACCAGACTGATGAAGAGTATATAAATCTATTTTAAGCATGCAATATAAAATGTGTTTTTAGTTATACTGAGAAAATCAAATATTAATTCAACAAAAATTTTCTTATGTATTACAAGACTCATGATAATTTATTTATTTATTTTATGTAGTTTCGTTTAGTTACACAGATCAATCAAATATTTCTATCTCCTACTCAAACTTTAAGATTCCTAGTTCATCAATGCAACGCAAGCCAGACATTAGCCAGTAACTCGATGTATCACACTACATTCTTTCTTGTGCTATTTTGAATTAAACGAAGTGTGTGTAAATATCCTTAGTTTTTCGTATTGTTCACTTAACTCAATAAAAAAAAGTAAAGTATTTTATAGCAGTCGTCCCAGCTAGGATTGGGAATGAATTCAATCGAATACCAAAATTTTCACATTTTCATTTGTTTATAATTTTTAAATTTGATCGAAATTCAAACATTTCTTTTTAGATTTTCTAGAATTCATATTTGAATTTGAATATTTGGTATTTGTTAGATGTTCATGAATATTAAAATATATTTATTTTATTAATAGATTATACTTTATGATTAATAAATTGATTAATTAAGGACATACTTTTATTTGGTTAAAAATTATTTGTCTAAAAAATAATTTTTAATTATCAGTTGATTATAATTAAAATTTATTCCCTTGTAATCATGGTGTACAAATCTTTAATATGAATATTTGGTTAAAAACTGATTTAAGACTCTCTCAGAATTTGTATAGAACTTAAGTACAAAATATATATATAAGTGAGTTAAAAACATAAGCAATAATATAAATTATAAGTGATTAAATCTTAAATGGATAATTAATAAGCAAAAGAGTTTACCATACATCATTAATCATATTCATTTATGACATGAATATTAAAAACTATCAACACTTTATCATACTCCCCTTTAAACGCACAAGTTCGGAAAAATCTTTTTATGATCAATATTACTCTTCACTATTTTAAATATTTTATTTATATCTTAATCTATCCAAATCATATTTATATCCTATCATAATCCTACGTGAACTATCTATAACTTAACGATTTAAAAAAATAATATTAATAAAATATATAAAACATCTTTATGGTATTAGTTTGTTAATATAAAGAAACTATACGTAGTTGATGTACTACAATACATAAAGTATTGCAAAGAGATCTAAAAAGTTTTAAATTTGCACAAATACCCTAAAAAATAAAAATTATAAAAACTATCCTGACGTCTAAAAACTTAAAACAACAAACATGGAATCAAGAAATTAATAGCAGTTTGTGAAGAATTTAAAATTTGTAGTTAACATCTTAATATTTCAAAAAGTATAGAAACACCATCAAAAGTTTAAATTACAAACAAGCACTTGAAATTCTAAAATTTTAAAAAATTGCAAATAACATAGATGAATTCAAAGGATTACCATAATGCAATTAAAAATTACTGATATCTAAAAACTTAAAATAGCAAACATGAAAACAAGAACTTAATAGCAGCCTCTGAAGAATTTAAAAAATTTTAATTAGCACCCTCAATTTCCCCAAAAATATAAAAACACTCTCAAAAGTTTAAATTATAGAAAACAACTCTAAAATTCTAAAAAAATTAAATTTTGCGAACAACAAAAGATGAATTCAAGAGATTACTCCCATGCACCTAAAAATTTAATATTACCGAAATTAACCTCAAAGTTACAAAAGTTGTAGAAAAAACTCTTTTAAATTTTAAAAATTGTAAAAAAACTCTAATTTTTAAAAATTTGTAACCAGTACACATCAAATCTGGAAACTATTGATAGACCACTGAAATTTAAATTTTTTAAAAATTAATCTATAGTTTTAACAATTGTAAAAAACAGCCTCAAAATTTTAGGGTTGTAAAAAATATCGTGTTATTGATAAATTACCACCTAACACATGAAACATAGAAGTTACAACTACTAAACTTAAAAGTAATTTTTTAAAATTCATTCCAAAGCTTTAAAAATTACAAATCACACTCTCAAAGTTCAAAACCACAAAAAGGGCTATAATTTTAAAACTTGGTAAAGAAAAGTGTAATTGTTAGGCATTCTTTCATATATATATATATATATATATATATATATA
>BQKN01000091.1:283755-295362 GCA_022839385.1 Asparagus kiusianus
CCATTTTAGGGTTTACTATCCCTTTTCAGTATCTAAATATAGTCTAAGTTGATAATGGTAAACAAAAGTAATAAGAATTGATTAAAAATATCCGATTAAGGAATAAAAATTTAAAAAATATTATAGCTTAAAAATTATTAACACCATATAAATTAAAGCAACTGCATAAAATTTTAGTAATAAGTTGGAGCAACAAAACACATTAGTAACATTAATTGATAGATGTTTAAAACCATAAAAATGATAAAAGACTATAATATAGCTTAGCATTAATTGACATAATTTAGAAACATTAATCTTTAGTATTAATAATATTTATAGAATAAAAGAATATAATGAATTATATACAGAGAAACTATCAGAATATTCAGAGACATCCTTCAAAAGAATCAAGCTATTTCTATTGCAAATGGGAAAGTGACGGAAATAAATCTAAAATTTAAAAAACATCCATGAATCATTTGATTTAGCATTAACATAAGGCATGCGTATTAAAGAAGTACTAACTAAGTTACATTGAAGAATAATTTAATAACTTTATCCCAATCAAAGAAGAATTATCCATGAAAGATATAAGAAAAATTAGTAAGCATTCATAAATTTCATACTTTGCTCTTCAAATAATAAAAAAATTAAATATTAATTGTAATATAAAGTAAATTGGCAATAAAAACTATATGTATTTAGTTTAGATCTTTATGGAAAATGACAGAGATAAAGCAAATGTAATATTATTAACATAACAGAAACTTTTATTGAATGCACATTATAAGAATTCGTTGTAGAGAAAAAATGAGGTAGCTCCTAATATTATTCAAATAATAAATTAGGAACACAAAAAATTGATATATATGAAATTGATATTTATTCTCATTGAAATAAAAAAAATCAGAGTCTGTATTTCAAGAAGTTTGTGTTGAACATCAAAAATACATTTAACTTCTTTGTGAGCTAAATGACAGGATAAAAGATTAAAGAGCTCAGGAAAGATAGCAACACAAAAAATACAACTCTAGCCTGATGTCACAATCAAATAGATGATGAAGACATTACTCTAGAATTATTTTTCCTTATTGGTTAAAAATATTCACATTCCTTATATAACACTGTTTTAATATTTTTCACTTTTGCAACACATACTGTACTTTCTCAAGTAAAGTTTAGTTTCATGTTAGGGCCCGTTTGGATAATGAAAGTATTAGAAGTAAGAAGTAGGTTATAAAAGTAACTTTCAAAGCTATGAAGTAGGAAATAGTGGAAATAGCATTTTTTTTGTTTGTTTCATATATTTTTAGAAGTAATAGAAGTAAAACTTCTTCATCTTCATTTACTTTTTTGTTTGGATAACATTTGGAAATATTACTAGGAAGTAATTTTATCATTGAAAAGTTGTTAGAAGTAACTAATAAAGGAAATATTAATAAAAAAATTTATTTATGTCCTAATTAATATGCATTTCAACTACTTCCGAGCTACTTCTGAGTAATGAGGATTGGAAAAATATTTTGGAAGTAAGGATGACACGTAGGCGCCACATAAGCATTTAGGAAAGTATTGGAAGTAAGTTTTTCAGAGAACCAAACACATTTTTTTGCTTGGAAGTAACAGAAGTAGCTTTTACTTCTTTTACTTCAGCTACTTCACAATTACTTCCGTGCAAACAAACATGCCCTTAGTCAAACTAATATAAAAATTCAAATTAGTTTTAAATTATATTTGTTTTCTATCAATTCAAATATCAATATGAAAAATTAAATTGGGTGTAGTTTATTTAAACAAACATCAAAGAAAATATATAATCGTAATATTAAAGTTTATAGACAAAAGTGAGCATAAACTTTTAAAAGTGGAAATGATGAACAAATTTTAATTAGAAAATTAGTCAAAAATATTTAATCATGATATTTAACCATGTGCATCGTACGTATATAAAACCTAGTACTAATAAAGTAATAACTCTAGCCTCAATTTTAGCGAGGTGTCATTTTATGATACAAGTTTATGTAAAGTCTTGCATTTTAATCCTTATAATTTTCTATTTAATATTTTTTATTTAAAATTTTTAATATATGTTAGAGAGACAAGTACAATCTGGGAATAGTTTATTACACGTGCAAAATATCCAACGGATTCTAAATTGAATTAGTTTGCAATTTAATTATTCTTTAAGATTAAGTATTTATGTGCTTTCTTGTTGTTTTTTTTTACACTCAAAATTTCGGGTCTCCTTTTAGGGTCCCTTTTAGGGTCTAGATTTGTTATTCATGTAGCTGGATTTTGTTTCGTTCGTCAAGCATATGGTTTGAAAAATCAGTTTTATTTTCTGTCTCCTATTTTTTTCCCCTTGAATAGGCACTTCCTGCTCATTTTACGAAAACAAATAGAAAAATCAATACCATGGATCTCCTTCCATTTCAGTGTTTGGGAGGCCCATTATTTTCCATTGGCTGAATATAAGGGGCTGTTTGGTTGCACACTTTTTGAGAAAACTTTTCTCAAAACATCTGACAATGGCAAATTTGTAATTAAAAGTTTTCCAGAGATTTCTGTAAATTGTGTTTGGTTCAACAAAAAATTTACAGAAATATTTTCTATAAAATATCAAAACCTACCAAATTTTACAAAAAACAATTTCCTCTCAAAATGAGAGGAAATCACCAGAAATCTGATACATACCATATTTAATTAAAAACCTACCAAATCTTGTTATTTCTATAAAGTTATGAGCCATTTTTTTGTTTTGAACCAAACAAGCAAAGTACAAAAAATAAGAAAATTAGTACCTTTTGATTTCTCAAAATTTTTCCTATAATTTTTTTAAGAAATACATGGAAATCATATTTTAGGTGGAAAACATTTCCTATAATTTCTAGAAATTGAACCAAACACCCCCTAAGCAAACCCCCTTAACTTTGCACGATAAGCAGATGAGTGGTGTTAGAGGTACACCACCAACCACACACTTCACCACACCTCCTCTCCCTCTATAGTGCATTGGGCCCCACATTAATTTTTTTAAAAAATTTGATGTGAGGCTCAATGCACTATAGAGGGAGAGGAGGTGTGGTTGAGATTGTGGTTGGGGGTGTGCCCCTAACATTTCTATAAGCAGATACTGATTTCGCAAGAAAACAGTATCTATTTGAATTTTTATTAATTCGAAAAATTAATTTTTTCCTCAAATGAAGGTATCTGCTCATAACTTGGTTTGCAGGAATACTATTCAAATTGTTGGAACATTAGAATAGTTAAGTTCCATTAGGGATCCACATCGAAGGCTCATCAATCTTTTTGCATATTAGGGGTAGGAGACGAAACATGTTACTATTTTTTTTTGAACAAAAAGTAGGGTGAGGAACCCTACTCATAATATTATATATATATAATTAGAGAACGATTACATAAGGATAGAAAGGAAGAAGGGCATCGGACAATACCAACACCAACCTAAGGATAACAGCAAATCCACGAGACAACATCCCAAAAAATAGTAAAATTACAAGAGTATATTGCCACACTTGTGGCCATGACAAGCATAACAAAACAACCACAAAATATCAAAGTTTATATACTTTATAGGCTGGAAAAAGAAGAGAATAGGAGCCTGAATTAGTTTAGTAACCTGGGGCGAAGTCCCCCACTGCATCTTCCCCTACCATATTTGCCAAGTCCTTTAAACCTAGATCGACTGCTGCAGCATGGGATCTTTGAGCTTTCCTGCTACTGGATGCTTCTGTTCAGAATAGAGTAAACCGAGCGACGTTAGAGGCAATAGTCCTTATACTCCCTCCTTAACAATGGCGGTATCACCTCCCATTCTTCCAATTTTATATGGAAATCCCTTGTCCTGTTGAAGGTTAAAATTTTCTTTTGGATACTCAGTAAGCAGAAACTTCACACTAAAGAGAACTTATCAAAAAAAACGATGGAATGATGACCTTTCCTATCCGTTTTGCAACCTAGTAACGGAGACCCAAGAACATCTATTTATCTCTTGCCCTCTCTCCTCAGTTGCCTAGTCTATCCTCCTTCCAAACACAAATGCTAATTGTTGGCCCAGGAGCTGCAATATATGATATCTCAGAAGGGAAGCTTCCTTACCAATCTCAACCATAGAGTTTTATGGAGGGTTTTACTGTCTTGTTTTTGTTGGTGCACATGGATCAGTCGTAATAACCTCATCTTCAACAATATCCGTGTTACTAAATTTATTTGAACATACGCAAATTTCTTTTTTTCTATGCTCGAAAGATCGATTCTAACTGTGAAACAAGGCCATGATCTTAGACGTTTAGCAGGTGTATCATTTGCTCTAATTGATTGCTAACAGCTTATATGGCATGAATTGTTTGGGCACATGGATGATAGCTTTGTAACCTTATTGGAGTACATGGATGCTAACTTTATAAACTTATTGTAGTATATGGATTAGGGGTGCTAAATGATCGAATCGAATCGAATACTAAAGTGTTCGTATTTGTATTTGTTTAAAATTATCGAATTCGAATGCATACTCTAATATTCATATATCTAGTTTTTCGAATTCGAACTCGAATACTTGGTATTTGATAAATATTCATGAATATTCACGAATACTTATCGAATATCAAAGTATATTTATTCTGCTAAAGAATTTGATTTTCAAATAGTATTAAAATTCATAAATAGAAATTATTCCTTTAAAATATATGATGTATATATATTTAAATCAAGATTTTAATTAGAAAATAGATTTAAGATTATTTGAATCTTAAAATCAATGTATAAAACTTAAGTAGAAATGGTAAGTGGGTTAAAAATATAACATCATATGTGCAATAATACAAATAATTAGTTGCGATCAAATTTTAAACGAATATTTAATAAACAAACGAATCAAATATGCAGCTGGTTAAATTCTATTCGTTAGTAAACTCGAATACTAAAAAATATTTGTTTAGCGGTAAATGAACTACCGAATCGAATATGACCGAATAGTTATTCGAACAATTATCGAACTATTTGTTAATTATTTGGTTCATTTCCACCCCTAATATGGATGTAGCATTAGTAATAAGAGTTGTATATATTATTTTGCAAGGGAATTCGAAATTGAGAGGTTTTAAATAATCGGATTTCTCATGTTGTGTCCTACCTCAATGTAATTTCTACAAGAAGGATTAGAACAAGGTTTCATTGATTTTGGTATGCTTTTGCAAGAAATGCTCTTTTGATGTGTTTTCACGAAGACACCCCTGAAGTCTGGTATTTCTTTTGTTTTTGTGTAAATGTCTATTTATCTCTTAATTATAGTTCACCATTTAATTGCTCTACAATTTGTCATAATCTCCTTTCTTTTCTTTTTATTTTCTTTTTCCTTTGAAAGCGCACCATTTTCCCCAGATCAGTTGCTTTGGACATGGATATTGTGAAATTATTTTCTCAATAATGAATCTGCATAGTGTTTTTAATAGCCAATAGTCAACTAGACATAATTCTTTTGAAAATCACTAGTGGAAAAATAGGTATCGCTGACGGCAACATCGCTGACGGGACATAGCCGTCAGCGATGTTTATATCACTGACGAGACAAACCGTCAGAGATGTTGCCGTTAGCGATGTTTTCGATATCGTCAGGGATAAAACATCGCTGACGGGAAATGCACATCGCTGACGGGTAGCCCGTCAGCGATGTTGGATATATATTGATTTTTACAGCCCCGATTTTTTTACCACACAGTAAAACCCTAAACCATCGCTGCCGCTGCCCCCTTCGCGTTCTTTGGTCGCCGCCTCCGCCGTCGCCGCATCCAGTCAGTCGTTTTATTTAGTTTGTCGTCACCGCCTGAGTTCGTCGTCGCCAACGTCGCCGTCGCTGTCTCCAGCAATCGCTTCTCACCCTTTGGCCGCCGTCGCCGCCACGTCCGCCGCCACGTCCGCCGCCGCGTCCAACAGTCATTCAAGGTATTATTTGTCACTTAGATCATTAAAATTTCTATTAGGTCCCTCAATCCGTAAGGTATTTGAAATTAGTTCCTCAAATCATTAAAATTACTATTAAATCTGTCAATTCTTAAGTTATTTTGAATTAGCCCCTTCAATCAAGAGTAAAGTAGTAATTAGAGGGGAATTGGTTCCTCAAATGACCATCTAAATTTTTATTAGATCCTCTAGTTCTCATAAGTTTATTTCAAATTAAGCTTTTTAATTCCTAATTCTATTATTGATTTGAGGAATACGCTGAAGTTATTCCTCATGAGTTAATTAAGTTCTTAAAATAATAGAGAAAATATTCCCTGTCTAACATATAAATATAGGCAAAATATGAAATTTAACATGGAGCTGATTTCCGCCAAAGCGAGATATTAATGTGTTGGTGAAAATATTAAGATTTCAGAGCTTCATATGGAATTATAAAATTTTCAAGTTACATGTCTGTTTAATGAATAATGATAAATATATCACAAGGGTTGTACTACTACTTTCTACGACTAGACACGATCGCAACAATTAACATATTGTTTCATTTGCTTCTGTTGACTCTAATTTTGAAGACAAGTAGCTGCTATTGAAAGAAACCATTAATTTCCAAGTTATTTTAAAGTTCATATTAATTATATGCATTTATAATTAGTATGTTCATTTGTATTTATGGAATAAAAACGCTTCATTTGTATTTATGTTTATTAGTAATTGATAAATTCAATATAGTTAGATATATCGAGATTGTATTGTGTTAAATATCATAATTTTTTGTCTTTTAGGAAGCTCTAGAAAACACATATGCTGAGGTTGTTGCACAGAGCCAGGAGCCCTTGACTAGAGAACAGAATTATAATGTGAGTCATTTAGTTTGTGGACTTCCTAAAAAGGGGAGGACCAGGTGGATGGGAGTTAGAGCTCAGAGGGTGTCTACACCATTCCAGCCTCCACCGATTTCAACGCCATCGACTATGCACTCGGGGCCCTCTTACATGCCGCAGGAGGATTGCACTCAGCAGGCGATGCAACTTGTTTCCTCTGTGATGAATACTTTAGATGGTTGGATTCCCGAGGAGATGTGGGAGGATATTCAAGAGGAGCTTATGCAAGTGATCCACCATACTGCTACTTTTACGATGGTTTCCGTGCAAATAATAAAATCTTGTAGAAGGAGGGTTCCTACTCGGGTGCAAAGCCAGATTATGAACTTTTTGACCACTCAAAAGGCATTTACTAGTAGTGGAGAGAGTAGCAGACATGTATACTTATTATATATGTAAAACATGATTACTCACAATATTATGTGATTCTAAATTTAAATTATTTTATTGTTAGAGTGGAGATGATGCTATTGGGAGCACGAGTCGTGGGGATGGAGCCGTCAGTGGCAACATGGACGATGACATGGATAGGGCGGATGACCTATCTTAGTGAGTTATATCCTAAACTCGTGTTTGTATATTGGACATCTTTATATTGGAGATTATGATATGCTTTTATGGTTTGTTGTGGAATTTTTTGTGGATTTAGAAGTCATCGTGAAAATGTAATGGTGCGAGATGTTTGTGAAATTTGGATTGTACATATTTTGAATGTTTGTGAAAATTGAATGGATGCGAGATGTTTGTGAAATTTGGATTGTATATATTTCAAGATGTTTTGGAATGTGCAAGAAATGTCGTTGTTTGTAGATTTGTATGTACAGGGAATTGATATGTGCAGGGAACTGATTGTAATCAGCAAATTTTTTTAGCTGATAATATACATCACTGACGGGGTTCCCATCAGTGATACTTATCGCTGACGGGTCGCCCGTCAGCGATGTATATATATCGCTGACGGGAACTCCGTCAGCGATACTTATCGCTGACGGGAACCCCGTCAGCGATAGAAAAATATCGTTGACGATATGCTGTCAGCGATACTTATCGCTGACGGCTCGCCGTCGGCGGTTGTGGGTTCATCGCTGACGAATTGTCGTTAGCGACCAACATCACTGAAGAGAATCCCGTCAGCGATGTATATAACATCGCTGACGGGAATCCCGTCAGTGATGTTTCATTATCGCTGACAGCTTTTGCCATCAACGTTGTGCCGTCAGTAATATACATTACTGACGGCACCCCGTCAGGGATAATTCTTCACTGACGGGACTATTACCGACAGCTTATCCTTGACGGGAAGCCGTCAAGGATATTTATCGCCGACGAATTAGGCATTCTTGACGGGAATGCCCGTCAAAGATGCCTGGTTTTCCACTAGTGAATCCTTTCACATTACCTTTGTAGTATGAAGTACAATACTACTAATTAATTTTTATCGAAACTATTTAATGGTTGTCTATGTAGACTCGGTGGATTACATATATGTATAGACTCCCTGTTTTTCCGTGCTCTATCCATCACTGTACAGAATATATTTAATTATTTTAAGACTTAATTTAAGAGTGAGATTAATATTACATCAAAAGGAATGGTTGCTCTCTCTTTTAATTAAGAGTCACATTTTAGACACAAATCTATCCTTTTTGATAGAATATGTAACATAGAAAAGTTTCACCATCATAGTGGGGATATAACAGTATTGCTTTTGATTTCTAATTTCCTTTTCCTTTTCTGCATAAAGAAAATTTAATTTTTTTTGACATTTGGTTATGGAAAGCTACCCCACGATTAACGCACCTATTTGTTAATTATTTAGTTCATTGATTTTCAATCATTAGGAAGAAATCGGTTTTGATCTAGAGTTGATGGGCATTAAATAGAAGTCGGGAATTAATTTTAAATCAAAAGCTATAGTCTAGTTATTAACCAACACATCCATTGTCTTACCTCTCCCCAGAGTGAATAAACATTTCTAAAGAAAATATTTCCAACAAAAATCATATTCAGATTCTCCACAGAGAGAATAAACATTTCTAAAGAAAACATTTCCGACAAAAATCATATTCAGATAGAACGCGGAAATCCCCCATCAGCAGCCATGTGAACAAGTTTTAAAAAAGTGGCGGATCGAGGAAGAGAAGAAATCATTTTTTTGCTTCTTTCTCCGCTTTCCTCCTCGCTCTCGTCTCTCTTGAACTAGCAGACGATCTGAACCCACCACCGCCACCAGTCTCAGGCTCCGACTCGTCCAGATCTCTGAAAGATTTCTACAAAACCAAAGCAATTGAGAACTAGAACACAGGATGAATATTTATTGAAATATAAGGGCATCTCCAACAGCTTCTTCAAAATTTTCTTCAAAATGGGGAAGCAAAAGTCATATTCTCCAACTAATTTTTACAACAACTCCAACAGCTTTCCTATTTTGAAGAATCCATTTTTTCCTTCAAAAATTTGGAGAATGCTGCAGATTTGGGGAAGTTTCCTCATTTTTTCTCCTCCATCCCTATTTTGGGGAATGAGATGGAGAATCTGTTAGGCCAAAAACCTAACTAAATTCTTCAAAAGTGAGAAATGGGGAAACTGTTGGAATGCTCTAAGAGAAGAAGTAAAAGTTTAAAGAGAAGTTAATTGATCACCTCTCGCAATTCGTTAAAGCTGACAGCGTAGAATGTTGCAGCAGCAGCAGCTATTATCGCGATGATAGGAAGAGCTGCATCCATTCTCCAATAATAACAGCTTCCTTCTCCTCGAGTTTCAGGAGTGCTGAAATCTTTCTACTCTAGCCACATACCGATACGTTCATGCGTTCTCTTATCCGATGGTCCATTTACTTTACATGGCCCACCTGAATTTTTTAATAAAAGGCCAGGACGGGAGCCCTCCTGACCTACTGCAATCAAATCACTGAAGATTTTCAAATGCATATTCCTAATTATTTTAATAGGGCCTGTTTGCTTCATTTCTAAGTAACTAGTGTGAACAGCGTGTTTTAATATTCTTTTTCCCATCAAAGTAGTCCCGATATTAATTGCTACAGCACTTTTTTGAATTGTTACAATGTCTCGCTTTGTTACAGTATTCTCGTGTGATATAATGTTTTTTCAAAAAAACCATGTCGCCTATTTTCATGTTTGCTACAATAATAATGCTATGGTAATGTTGCTGTAGTATTTACTGTAGTATGAATAGTAAATTTTAGGTTTTCCCATTTGTATAGAGAAGTAGATAAAGGAGCATGATTGCAATTAAAAAACTATTTTTTAAGTTTTTTTTGCTTTGTTTCACACGATGACAAGGAAGGAAATTCTACCTCATCACAAATCCACGCGTTGGCTCAAAACTTGGAATTAGGTAAGGACATATTAAGAAAAGATATGTACTCATGAAACTTACCATCAACCAGTTTTTAATATTTTTTTAACAGGTTTTCCTCTCAATTCTATCTTAGGGGCTGTTCGTTTGGCAAAAAAAACTGGGAAATCAAACAATAGGAAACCTATTTCCTATTCTAATTATTTTAAAGTTGTTTGGTTGGCTTAAAAAAGAAGGAAATTATAGAATAGGAGATTAGATGAGATGAGTTGTCATCTTATTATTGGATGATGTGAGTGATTTTTTAAAAAACTTGTTTTGAGGTTGTTTGGTTGGTTAAAAAAATAAGGAAATGAATTGGAGGTATATTATTGGATGATGTTTTGAGGTTGTTTGTGTTTGGTTCGTTTTTAAAAATAAGAAAATAGATGAGATGATATGAGTTGGAGGTATATTATTGGATGATGTGACACGTACTTAAGGAAATTGATTTCTTGTTTTTTTTTTGAGGAAATGGATGGAAAGGAATGTTTAATGAGATGAGATGAGTTGTCACAATATTATTGGATGATGTGTGTAATTTTTAAAAATGAGATAAAATGAGATGTGATGAGTTGGATGATGTGACACATTTCTTGTGTTTGGTTTATTTTTAAAGGTAAGAAAGGAGATGAAATGAGATGAGTTGGAGGATAAAAATAATATTTTATTAGATGTTGTGGGTGAGTTTTAGGGATGGAAATGGATAAAAATATTATTATATTGATTTCCTTGTACCGATTTCCTTTTCTTGGTTTTTAGGAAACCAACCAAACAGCTCCTTAAAGACTCAGAATTTGTTTTTTCGTAAAAGATGATGTTTTGTGACGTTCTTGAAAAGTTTTCTCAATTACTTCTTGTGAACCAAACTACAAAGTAGGAATCATTTTTAGCTATTCTGACACAAAAAAGCTATGTCAATAACTTTCCATGTGTTTTCCACCCAATTTTTTTTAAAAATCAAACATGCCCTTAGCAACAAGCGTTGTGACAGTGCTCGTAGGGGTGGGTCTCTTTTCTTTATTCTGATAAATTAAGCTCGAGAGTTTTTTATCCTCTTATAAAAGAAATACGGAATAAGCATGGATGGTATTTATTTCAAACTTTGAGATTGAACCAAGCCCTTCTGTGTAATATTCCTTATTTTTGTCATATTCTAAAATTAAAAAACGAAGAAAAGGAAACGCTGCCTTACTAAATAGGGAAAAATGTGTCCAGGCCCCAAAAGCAGAAACTTCATGTGACAAAGCCCTTCATAATTTTTCCTATGTGGATCAGCCCCTTGAAGTGTGACACTTTGTACTGCAGCCCCTTTTTATTAATTATCACATGCCAGCTAAAGTAAAATTCACAAACTATCATTATCCTCTCTCCTCTCTGACCCAGCACTCACATCATCTCTCTCATC
>BQKN01000091.1:305362-317328 GCA_022839385.1 Asparagus kiusianus
ATACAAGGGGAGTAGCCTATACAAGGAGAGTAGCATATACAAGGAAGTAGAATAATGAAAAATAAGGAATAGAATAAAGTAATTATTTATTTCCTAATAAATGAATGGGGTTAGTATAAAAATAGATGACTATACAATTCATAAAAAAAAAGTAAGATTATAAATTTGTCTCGGTTCAAAAATGAAGTTTGGAGCTTTCTCAAACATTGATATTTCTCAAAGTTAATGGACGGGGTTAGTATAAAAATTGATGACTATACACTTCATAAAAAGAAGTAAGAAAATAAATTTGTCTCGGTTCAAAAATGAAGTTTGGAACTTTCTCAAACATTGATATTTCTTTTCGGAGTTAACAAGGCTTAATTTGGCTCATCTGGAGTAGTTAATATCAAATAAAGGCTAATTTGGGGATCTTATGTCAGAGAAGCTCAAGAGAATTCCACCGCGACTTTAGCCTATATATATTCCATTCCGATGATAATTGTTTTAATTACTAATGTTAATAAATGTCACGACGCAAATTTAATATGAGAGGTTAGTTAGACAAGGTCCGAAATTCTTGATTAAATTGGGTGCCATGAATAGAATATTGTTTACAGTAAATCCAACTGTTACATTTCTGTGCTGTGTTTAATTTTTATTATTCCGTCAATTTTAAAAAATTTTAAATAAATTTGTTTAGTTGTTTATGTATTATGATCAGTTGTTTTTTATTTATTCTGATTCTGAATTGTTGTTGTGCCCACTGTACTTTGTTGAATCTCTATTCTCAACCTATACTTTCACGAATTGTTATAGTAGACATATACTATTAAGGAATTGCAACCAGACCAAAACAGACGAGACAAGACGACACGAGACGAGACGAGCCCAGACGAGACGACACCCCTTGTGTCGACACGAAAGGCGGTCTTAGTCTATACGCCCTACGGTGTCAGTCGACACGCTCTGACAAGACCAAACAAGACGACACACCTTGTGTTGACACGAAAGACGGTCTTAGTCGACACGTCCTACGGTGTCAGTCGACACGCTCTGACGACACCAAACCAGACGAGACGAGACGAGACGAGACGAGTCCAGATGAGACGACACCCTTTGAGTCGACACGAAAGACGGTCTTAGTCGACACGTTCTACGGTGTCAGTCGACACCGCCCTGTGATTCTTTCCTATTGTATGATATTCTGTTAATATCTCGACAGTTCACTACCCCTTTTAATTCCAACATTTATGTAACTAATTAGGTAGTTTTAGATTTTATATAACTAATTGATTCTCTTGTAATCCTATAAATATCTCCTAATATCAATGAAAAAGGTTATGTCATTATTCAGCAATTTCAATATTTTCACATGTACAACAACTACGTGCATCGCACCCAATTATTTTGAAATTTATTAAATTCAATATATTATTTAAATAATATAACTTACTCTCTTCTTCTTCTTCTTCTTCTTTTAACTAAACAATTGATAATCATTATCACGGTAAGATGTGTAACAGCACTGTCTACAATCAAGAGTTGGTGCATTGCTCCCTATGCAAACATTAAAACAGAAGGATAGATATGAAAGAAAAAAATGGTATGCAGACAGAAATCTCAACACCTGACGTTATGTTTTGCAAATCATTTTAATACGGATGATGTCGGTCTAATTATACTTTCTATCGAAAGAAAGATGGTTGAGCTCATCCAAGTTTGTTAAGCTACCAATTCACGAATACAACATGGCCTCAGTTAGTTTCGTATCTATTTGGTGGTGTTGTAATCCCAAGTGGATTCAGGTCTTCCGCAATTAGGTGGTAATTGGAGAGGATTCAATTTTCTTAATTCTTACCGCTCATCTTACTTGCAATGGATGAAATCACGCCGTGTAAGGTTGCCGTTAGTGGTTTTGACTAATTGGGTTTCAAGTTTACTAGTAGTTTTTAAGACCGATGTGGTTTTCAAGATAACAATGGAAACCTTATATGACATGATCTTATCTATTGGAAAGTGATATGGACGGTAATAATCGAGAGAATTAAATATTTTTCAATTACTACTTAATCGGAGAGGATTTGGATCCAATCTCCGTTCATAACAATTATAACCGTCAATCAAATAAAAATCTACATCCACAATCCGAATGGATTGTTCGCACAGCTGTGAACAGAAGTGCACGATCGCTCAGTGTATCTTTTACTTGTTTACTGCCGTTAGAGAGAGATCCTTTACATACTCCCCGTCGACCCTTTTCAGTTACGGACTCCCCGAGGTTTTTGGGATTCCGAAGAAAACTAAACTTTTCTTCTTCCTCGTTCAAATGCTCTCAATCCAACATCAGCAATGAGAGGCTGCACATCTTGCTCCATCGACGACGCCCTCATCCCTTCAGTCCAAGGCGCCGTCACAAACATCTACACAACCCGCCTCTCCACCGACAAGGACTCTGCGGCCGTCATCAAACTCACGTGGTCGAGAACTCGAGCGGGCCCCGCCCTCGCCGTGGCCGTCAACAACAAGCCCATCGCCACAACCGGAACGAGAGGAACATTCTCCTTCACCTTCAGCAAGAACTCTGTCGTCGGCGTCTGCTGGGACTTCTCAGCTGCCAAGTACAGTCTAGGCCCCGAGCCAATCTCAGATTTCTACGTCGCGGTGATATTCAACAACGAGTTCGCTCTTCTAGTCGGTGATAAGAGTAGAGAATTCGTTGACAGTTTCGGGTGCGGCGATAATCCGATTGCGGATTTTTCGATGGTGAGCCACACTGTGAAGGTGGTAGGTCGAGCGATCTATTCGACAAAGGCTCGGTTTTACGACGAAGGGAAGGAGCATGAGATTATGATTAAGTTTCAAGGGGAGCTGGAGTTATCTATGCACGTTGATGAGAAGAAAGTGCTTCATGTTAGGAAGTTGAGGTGGAATTTTAGGGGGAACGAGACTGTTTTTGTCGACGGGTTGGCGGTCGATGTGATGTGGGATTTGTTTCCGTGGTTGTTCGAGGAACCGGCTGGGTGTGCGGTGGTGTTGTTGCGGACGAGAGCTGCGGCGGGGAGCCGACTGTGGTTGGAGGAGGAGCAGCGAGTGTACGAGGGGTTTTCATTGTTGATACAAGTATCACAATAGATTGATTATTGGATGGTTAAAAGTGTGGTCGATCCGGGGATTGTTGTTCTGTTGATATTGAATAATATAGGATTCTCCATGTATTTTGTGACATCAGAAAATTTTACGAATATGTAATACAATTTTGGATTTAGATTATGAGAGAAGATAGATGTTGAGAAAGTGCAGCAGAGTGCTAGTTGTAGAGATTTTCTGGAGGTGTAACTTGCTATTCAACCTACCGCTACCGACTGATACTAGCAATTACTGGGAATAAGCCGTTTTATGAACTTAAGTTCTTGATTAAGATGTCAATTGTATCCTTATTCTTCTTATATCAAAAATTTTAAAATTTTGGCCCATGACAATTGAACCTGGATTACTTCGCAACGAAGTCAAAGATCCTTGTCTCCATGCAAAACCTCTGAATATCAACAACGACGACTAGGTTTGACGATGATCGAAATTGGACTTAGACGATGATCGAAATTGGACTTAGACGATGAGAGGAGGGTGTGAAGATTTGAAATGGAGATGAAGAGGAATCCAAGAGGATTTTCTTTTTTGAATAGGGGACATTATCCATACATTAACTCTGCATGCTGTCATTACATAGTCAAGTTTTATCAGATTTCATGACGGGTCAACTAACGAAATGTATCAAATGTAAAGTTTGTAAAACTCAGAATGTTTTTTTTTTCTTCATATTACAAATATAAAATTCAGAATATTTTATCTCTGAATATATGAAGCTTTGGGGTGTTTATCTGCAAATAACCAAAAAGAGAAGAGAAAAGGAAGAGAAAAACAAAGAGGAAGAAGAACCGTTCAGGATTTTTCCTAGTGAGCAGTTGTCTGGTAGCGGGGAAAGTTGTAAACGAGACTTAACAAAGAACAGCCCATCACCACGAGCTCAAAGAAAACACAGGTCGGCAACAAACTCCTCCCCTTTTTCTCTCCTGGCCAGGTCCCACTCCCCCCTCGCAAAATTTCTGCCCACGGCAGGAGAGAGAATGGCCAATCTCCCACTCAACTTCTCTCATGCCCCAATCAAAGTTTCCTCTCTCACCATCAAAGCTTCATCCAATGGTTCCCTGCTATCTCTCTGCCATTATTTTGTCAATTTGGTCACCTGTATTTGTTGTTGGGCTTTAAAGTTGGTTTTGGGTTTCAGGGGTTCCTTTCTCAAAGCCCAAATCAGGAGGTCTCGTGATTCTGGACATCCCACTGGACAAAATTCGGAGGCCACTTATGAGAACCAGAGCTAATGATCCCCAAAAGGTGAAGGATCTCATGGACAGCATAAGCCAGATTGGCCTCCAGGAGCCTGTAAGCTTTTTTTCTCTCCAGATATTGAAGTTTGGTCACTGACTCCTCTCATGTGAGTGAGTTTTGTTGATGAATTCATTTGATTAGCATGTACGTAGTCCAAATTGTTGGTGGATGGCTTGGGGATTTTATTGTTTGTGCTGATTTCATGAGCAACTGTATGTTATATGCTTGTGGGTATTGCAGTTTTGAAGATATCATCAGATTTAGATTTGTGTTAGTATTGTTATGGTACTGAAATTGAGGTGGATGTTGTTAATACAAACACAATTATACGGCGGAGCCCGAGAAAACTTCTGAAGTTCTTTGTCTATACAATTGATGATCTTGAAAGGAAGAGTTGATAGAACATCTGTACAAACATCATGCTATATGGATCCAGATGCCGCAGGACCATCGTCATATACCTAAAAAAAATGAGAGTAGCCCAATGAGATTGGAATGGATGTTGAACAATTCAATTGAATTATAGTAAAATGTACGAGTTAGAGGTGCCTTTAGTTGAGTATAAGATGTGGTAAGAGTGTCTATAGGAGCTAAAACAAATGTGATTGTAGTAAGTGAAAAAGATAAGAGGCTTTCAAGTTTCAACCTAATAGAAAAGGTGACCCTTATCAAAGCTAAGGGAGAACAGTGACTTTTGTAGCCAATCTAAATTTTTTTTGGCATAACTCCTTGTTAGATATAGTTAAGACTTTATTATTTATTTTTCGTATTGTTGTTGAACAATGCAAGTTCGTAAATTAGGTTGTACCAGTGAAGATCATTTATCTTTATAACTTTCTAGATCATCTTGCATTCTTAGTTAGATTGGAACAAATTTATTGACTTCAAAAAAGTTTGGTTTTCTATTTTTGTAGTCATACTGGGGCTAGGTAGAAGTTTAAGATGATACCATTCCTTTCAGGTTTTGAGTATATATGGCTACTAATCAGGACCTTTAGGTAATGATGCAAATAGGTATAAAAGATCATGATGAAGAAGCTTGCAGCTTTTAGGAAATATGGATCAAAGGAGGAGCTTCTACCCTAAGTCTTACAAACTCATATTCGGAGGGTAAAGTGGAATAAAATGAAGGGAAATGTTCTTAAAGAATCATTCCATTTGAATGTCTCTGTGCACAAGTTAGTGTTTATGCATGTCTAAATGGGATCCTTTAGCATATTGAATTATGTATTAGGTACCTGGATGCAATGCTTAACCATATTGTATTTAGCTTTTCAGTTGCTATTTGGGCTTCTAAGGTTTGGGAGATGAGTAAGAGGGGTCTTTGCCCTTTGGAAAGTGATTGATTAGGTAGGTCTGAACATTCAATTTGTTACGGATTGGGGGTTTGAGATTCGAACATGGAGGAAAGAGCCAGTTTTTACTCTTTTGCAAGGTTGAACCTCTCTGACTTGTAGATCCAGTTTTATATAAGCCTTGGAGTCATAGGTTGTACCTTTTAGTATGGCAACTCTTTTTCCTTGAAGAGGCAAATTAAGTTATGTAGATACTAAGCCCACCCTGAATAGGCATATTAGCTTCATCATACTCATTATCCTTTATTTCACGGCTATAGGTTGGATGGAAACTTGCCTCGGGGAGTTTGTGAATGGCTGAGTTGTATGTTATTGCTTGTAACTGATGAAAAACTGGGTTACTGGGGGGAACAGATGAAGCAAATATGTTAAAAGGGCATGAGAAATTATGACCACTTCCCAAACGAAGAACACAGTTGCATGCTTTTGTGCTAATATCTCTCACTTATCTTTTCTGCCATCAGAATTTTCTAAAATTGTTCTGGTGCTAGTTAATAGATAAGCTTCATGCTGCCACCCAGTTATACACTATTCTCATTTGGGGTAGTTAGCATACTCAAAAACCTCTTCCTCCTTGGATGTAATTCCCACAAAGATACGCTGAGTCTTTATCATGCATCTGCACCATGCTATCTAAATGTTTCACATATTTATCATTCTCCAGGCCCCTGTTAATGTTTTTCCTCAAAACTATATCAGTGGAGAAAATCTTCAAGTCTTAATTTTAATGTATTTACTGTCTTACAAAGTGCATCTCTGCACCATGGATTAATATTCATTTTCAAATAAATTTCATCAGAAGTTGACATCATAAAAACTTTGGTTAGTTATATGAAGTGTTACGGACAAGTATCATTTTGATTTATTGATTATCATGCAGATTGATGTGCTGGAGGTCGAAGGCGTATACTATGGTGAGTACTTGTTTGAGCTATGTCTGAAACCTGCACAAGCAGATGAAATACTTCCCTACTATTCAACCACTTAATCAATCACTGGATTGAAACATTCAATCTCTTGTAGGGTTTTCTGGTTGCCATCGCTTTGAGGCGCACCAGCGTCTAGGTCTTCCAACAATTCGCTGCAAGATTCGACGTGGAACCAAAGAAACTCTAAGGTCAGTTTCCCTATGATATTTCATCTATTTCACCATCATTTATGTTTCACACCTGCAATGTTAGCTTTACAAAGTCTCTCAACGCATTTGTTTCAGGCATCACATGAGATAAATCATAAAAGAACATATCAGGTCCTTGGTGAATCACTTGATGCATCTGGAAATAGGTCTAGTAACAGATTTCTATATACATGTATACGTTTTATAAAATGTAATTTCATCTTGCTGAGCAACGATTTGGATGTATAATCAGTTTAATCGTCAAAATATGCTCCGACAAATATTTCATGTTCATTAACGAGCTGCCGACCATGCTGTATGACATGTTTTTTTCCTACTTTCAAATCCATTTTGTTGCGCTATGAAAATACAAAATACAATCCTTTTTGTGATAGAAAATTTACAATATTTGACAGGATCCGTTTGGAAAAGTGGAATATATATCATAGAAATCCAAATTGATATTAGGATTCGGATACAGAAACTTCTATACTCCCTTATGCTGCTTCTCTCTCGTTCTCTCTCAACTCTCACCTTACGACCTCATGGCGTCGTCACCAGAGTTACACGCCATTCATCTCCTACTCTCCTTCATCGACGGATTACACTCCCTCTACACCAAACTTCTGTACTCCGTCGTCATCACCCAAGTGCATCCCTTCGTCACCAGAGTACACTCCCACGACACCGAACTTCTATACTCCGTCGTCATCACCCGAGTACACATCCTTTCGTCACAGGAGTACACTCCCTTGACACTGAACTTCTGTACTCTGTCATCTTTATTCGACGACACACCTTCACCGCCGGAGTACACTCCCTCAATGCCGAACTTCTGTACTCTGTCATCTTTGTTCGACTATACTCCTTTGTCGCCAGAGTACGCTCCGTCAACGCCAAACTTCTATACTCCATCATGGTCGCCTAAGTGTTCTCCGTCATCTCTGTTCGAGTACACCGCTTCATTGCCGATTACACACCGACTCCGGGCTTCTATACCCCATCATCTACGTTTGGGCAGTCCTCCATCGCCGGAGTACGCTCCATCAATGCCCGGTTACTATACTCTGTCGTCTTTATTCGAGTACACTCCTTCGCTGCTCGACCGCACGCCCTCGACACCGGACTTCTATACTCCGACTGCGCCGCATGCCCTCGACACCTGAGCATTGTCTCCTGAGTACACATCTTCAACTCACTCCATCAAGTGAATTTGGGCGGTCACTTTAAAGACTCTTGCAGAGCAGCTGTGGATGGGGCCTTCCCCCCCGCTTTTCTTGTTTATTTTTTTGTTGATGTAACCGGTGCCTTTAATTCGATCTTTTATTTTCTCGTTTTCTTCTGTTCATTTGATTGGTCAATTTAACTCTTTGAGTTAATTTTTTTTTCTAGGTGCAATGTCTCTGTTTGAGTTTTATATCTTTTTATACATCCAGATCAATTGTCGGTAACAAACACAAAGAAAGGTCGGGGGGAAAAAAATTAAAGAAAACTATCGGTATCGAGTACGAATGGTAACCTACTGCATAGAAAAATACTGTACGCATTTATGTCCACGGTCTGTGAAATAATTACTTGCGTTCGCGGAAGAAGTTCAAAATATTGCGAATCATTAGTATAGAACAGTTAAAATTTTAATACTTTAACCTGAGCATTTCAAATAAAATTTTAAATATATATCGAACTTAAGGCGACGGCTCATTCGATCCCTACAAAAATTTATCGACTCGATTGAGGAGGGTATATATAGCAAGGTCCATGTTATTTCTATCGGATGAATTTCAATACTTTGCATCGCAATGACGCATTAAAGCTGACAGTCCTCAAACTAGAAATCAGTTCAAGAGAAAACTTTCTTTTACAGTTTATTGTTACCGGCACATTTCATCTCATTTTTAAAGCAATCACTAATGAATAACTTCACCAAACAAAATATTGTCCAGAGCTACCGTCGGCACTGCAAACTGGAGTGTTTCAGTGCAATTTTTTATTTTTTTTATTAACATTGAAAATTCTAGATTCATTCCTTTTCTTTATTTAATTTTAGTTTCATTTTTGATTCGATCTAATAAATTTAGGGTGATTTATTGAGTGTGGGATGATTCTGATTCTACTGCTTATTTCATGCGTGTTTTCTGAAATTCCCTAATAATAACTAGTGTGCACCCCGTGCAAAGCATGACCCACTATTTTTGCACTGCATTTTGAACTTGGCTCCCTCTAAGTTTTAATACATTTGATTTGATTATTGTATCCTTAAAATTAAAAATCATATCTATTGCTCTATACTTAAAGACAGATCCAAGGTTTAATGTATTTGATTTAGAAATCATATCTACTCATCTATATTTAAATTATGATCCAAGTTTTAATACATTTGATTTGCTTTACTGTTTATGATACAGTACTGTAGCATAAATAGTAACTTCAAGTATGGAGGAGCAGATTTGTAACTATTTATGACACACTAAATTACTGTAGTATAAACAGTAACTTCAAGTGTAGAGGAGCTAGACGATTCACACTGTTTGCTACAGTAATTTACTATAGTATAAACAGTGATTTTTTAGATCATCTTTTAAGTATAGAGGAGTAGATTGTATGGGAATCTTCCTAATTGACTATCTACTGAATCAAATACAACTACTTTCGATATATAACAATTCAACTCAACTTAGGAAGATTCCCATACAACTCAACTGAATCATCGTCCTAATTGACTATCTACTGAATCAGTATCATGATTTAGTAACGACGATGATTTCGAATCCAACTCAACTTGTTATTTCCTACTTTCTAGTTACTTGCAACTTTTTCCACTAATGAATTAATTAATTTAATTACTGCATGATGAAATCAACTAAAAAGATGAATATCTTTATAAATCATGATATTTAAAGTTTTGAAACTCAAAACTAGCCCATGTGTTTCTTAAACTAATCATATAAATGTCAAATTTCATGAAACATATAACCGGTTGTTATAGCCGTTTTAGTGTTAAAAAGTAATCTTTAATCAATAGTAGACAAGTATCCCACATTATGCGTAATCGAGCTAGTTTTTTATTTCAATATAACTAAAGACCTAGCTCAGACGACTTGACATGCCGACATCTCGTGAGGGCGACTAGAAACTCGTTACATGTTGACCCCTGGCTAGTTCGACTTCTTGATCAACCTACTTGACCGACCATTCGACCGACATCTCGCGAAGGCGACTCAAAAGGCGGTACTTTTCGACCTTCTACCGAACGAGTAGAAATGTGACGACTACCTCGAGCCTCGAGCCCCTCCCGCGCTCTAACACCTGATCACCTCACAATAAATGTCATTAAATGCATGATCGGCGCTATCATTTTTCTGTCCCTAATAGTCTTTATGACACATCGAACCACATCGGCATCACACGCCCCCAGTCACTTCACATTAAATGTGGAAGTGACCCTCCCTCCACTCGTCAGCCGACACCTGTAAAGCAAATGCTAACTTGGCTGCCAACCCATATTCGGTCGAAGTTACCATCCTACCCCTCTACTACCACTATAAATATGGTTATTATTTTTAGCATAAAGTAAGATCTTGATCTCTACCCACTAGGCTTAAGAACTTCTACAGTTCGGTTACTTCTCAACTCAAGCAAATTACTAACTTGATTGTCAGATGAACAACCGGGAAGCCTAACCCCGCCCTCTTATACTTTTCTACCTGTGCAGGAAAGAACAACCCATTTTAAAACCGGACATTCGGAGGGTTAGAGGACCTCCGTCAACCAAATAACTCGATCTCATTGCCTGTTTGATATCAGCCATCAACACCGGTATTCTGTAATTGAAAACAAACCATACAAAATTAACAACAATACAGACAATAAATTTATCACACATATGTAAATCGTCCAGGCCACCCCATAATGGCATAATCATTGACGAGGAATCGGCGCATCTGGGGCTTAAGGATTCGGATTTTGGAGAATTGGAAGGCGAAGAAAGAGAGGAGCAGAAGTTGGGCTTGCTGCTCCGGCTATTAGCGGTGGCTCATTAGTTAGGTGTGTCGGTAACTTCTCAAAATAAAACTAGTTCCATGTACGGTGGATTTGGATCCACTCCATTAAAAAAATAGTGAAGAGATGATTGCAATATAGTAATTATTGATTTGTTTAGTATGTGATTGTGATTCACTCCTTATGTAGTACTTACCTTATCCCACACTATTTTCCTAATTTACACTCAATGACAAATCACAACCACCCACTAAATAAATCAACGAGTGTAAATCACAATATTCGCTATTTTTTTTATAGTGCGGAGGAGTCAAATCCAAATCTGGTATCATTTTGAGAAAATATCTATTTGAGTAAAATTGGGTTAATACCAGTCCTGTTTTTTAAAGGTCAAGTTTGGCTTTTAAACTGGTTTTGTTTCGGACCACTTGCTCTAGATTCAAAACAAAACTAATTTAGTTTAAAGTCATCATTATTTTATTTTTTTTTGGGGGGTGGTTAACACACGCTTGTTTTTTCTCATTCTCCCTGTTTTGCTAGTCTCGTTTGGACTTGGTTGTCTTGAAAAAGGAGCGGTTTAATATTTTGGGCGAAGAGGAAAGAAAGTATCTAGTAGACGTGATTCATGTTATTAAATATGCACAAAATAAATACAGTAAAGGAAAGGAAAAGGGTTTGGTTTTGATTGGTTTGGATAGACCTCGTCTTTCGACATGTGCTGGCTGTGTTTGGATCTTTTGGATCATAATTTAAGTGTGTTGGGTTCATTTAAAAGGATAGGGTAAGAAAATGGAAATCACCATTGACATGTTATAAATAGTGTTATAAATGCAAGTAGCTTTGAGCAAAACGAGTAAGGAGAAACAATCCAACGTTATTTTGTAAAATTGTATTTTTCGAGATATTGGTGGAATATTGAATTTCATGTTAAAAAAAAGGGAAAAATGTTTCTAGGCCCCTTTAAAATAAAAGGGATGTGGCCCAACCCCCCATAATTTTTCTCTTGTGTTTCAGCCCCCCAAAATGTATTCTGTCCCCTTTCACACTCTCCCAAGAAAAAGCTTTCCGAAATTACTCTCCCCTTTTCTTCTTCTTCTTCTCCTCTTCCTCTCCCTCTCCCCTCTCTC
>BQKN01000091.1:352328-377553 GCA_022839385.1 Asparagus kiusianus
TTTTCCACATCTTATTTATGCAACACAAGTTACATTGTCCTTAGAAAAGACATCGGGGGAAATCTCCTCGTTTAATATGCCACACGATCATCGAATGTGTTTTATCAGTGATTTTAACCATACACATTCTCGTGGGAGACGTATAGAGGAACAATCTCTGAGTGGTTTCAAGTATTAACCATTGTCTGCTTAATAGACCTCCAAGAAACAACGGTACCACTACAGAGAAAAACATGACCAGTCAGAGATTTGGCAATACGGGGATCTGTCATATAGCCAACATTTGAAAATAGCCCACTAATATCATACTTTGATTTATTTTATAGAATAAACTAAGATCTCTTATACTTTGAAGATATCAGAGGATATATTTAACGTTATTTTAATTTCTCCTTCCAGGAGATGCACTAATTCTTGCTAGCAAGTATAACGTAAATACAATATCAAGCATAGTGCAATTTGCGAGATAAAGAAGTGCTTCAATAGCGCGCTTAAATACGGGACTTCAGGTCCTAAAATATCCTCGTTATCTTCTTTATGTTTGTATGGGTCTTTATCCACTTCAAGGGATTTAACAACCATTGGTGTGCTATGTTCATGAGATTTATTCATTTTAAAATCTCTCCATGACCTTCTTCAGGTAGGTTGACTGGTATATCAATATTTCTTTAGGAACATGCTCGATCTGCAGGTCGAGACAATACTTGGTTTTCCTAACTTTATTTCGTTTCAAACTCCGTCTTTAGGCATGAGCTAGCTTCTGTAAGCTCTTTGTGCGTTCCACTAACATTTATATCATCAATATAGAATAAGATGATACAGAAGCTATTTTCGGATTTCATTGTAAACACACAAGGACAAACATCATTATTTGCATATCTCCTCTTCAGGAGGAACTCACTCAGTCGGTTATACCATATTCTACCCGACTGTTTCAAGTCGTATAACGACCTTTGCAATTTAATGCTATACATGTTGTGATTCTTGTTTTTCCCGTAATTCGGGAATTTTAAGTCCATCAGGGACTTACATATAAACATTAGCGTCTAATGACACCTTAAAAACACGACTAAGATGTCCATTTACTGCATATATAAATTCATAATTTCTGCCATAGGTATTAACTTGCGGAACATAATACAATCACTAATAGGAGAATATTTTACATCTAAATCGATGTTGGGTCTCTGCGTGAACCCATTGAGCTATGAATCTTGCTTTATATCTCACCACCTTATAATTCTCTTATGAAGACCCATTTATATCCTACAGGGATATATGAACTACAGGTTCAAAATACTTTAGCGAGTTCAGCTCAGCCTCAATTGCCACTTTCCATCTCACCTAGTCCGAGTGCTTCAAGCACTCTGCTACCGACTTAGGTTCTGGATCCAGATTATTTTCAGAGATAGTAAGAGCAACTGTAGAGGCAACTATGTTGTCGACAACTTTTATATTTCTATTATATATTTCTCCTTTTTCACAAATTCGTGGCCACTTCAAAGCTTATTTTATTTTAACCAAATCCTCGACATTTCCCTTAACGTTTGGATTTGGACGTTCCGCATCTCCAATATTATGATTATCAAGTGCACGTGCAATTTACTGGAGATTTCGTCTTCAGGACAAGCCTCTTCCGGAGGTTATGGGAGTGACTGTCTTTCTTAGATTTGATGTGCGCGGACTTTTATCTTTTTCACTAATAAGTTTTATATGCTTCTGGCACATTACGCTTCTGGCGTACCAAATCATCAGTCGATATATTCAAGATGAATATGGGGCTTAATCACTCCTTTATTTGGCAGATAAATTTATACTGAACTTCTAGTTTAGCCTACTAGTACGTGGATCTAAAAATGAAGATTCTTTTAATTTTATGAAATTTCTCGACATTCTTTCATATTTTGGGTGCTAATCTCCCCCTAATGTCGAGAATTGATCTTCATTAAAAAAAAATGCAGTCAGCGTACCAAATTGTAAATTGATCCCCTTATATCCTCTGATATGAGCCATAGGTACTAAATTATTGACGGAGTTTTATGAATAATATATGTACCTTACCTTCGCTGAGGCCCCATAGAGGTACGCTAGGGTAGTGATATAGAAATATGGACTGCAAATAAAGAATACGCAGATGGGAAATGTTTCGCTTCTTTACCACGTAATAGATAAAGGGGGAAATTATGATATGCAGTTGGTCGGATTTATTTTGAATGCCCCATTTAATTTAAGGAAATCCGACAAATCATATTTTGCCCAAGATGACCTAATCGCTCATGCCAGAATTTAAAAGAATTTGGGTCATTAAATCTCAAACTAATCGCAACATGGTGTATTTTAGGTCAGACAAATTCTAAAGTATACACATATGAACAAAAACTACATAGATTCATAAGAGTTTAAAGCACACTCAAGATAAATTAAAATTGTCTGACAAATGCATATAATCCAAATATAGAAAAACCAAATAGTTTACCTTGACCACCTCGATAAGATCCACTTAAATGTCCACTAACTCCCCTCGTCTAAGCTTATGAGTATTAGTTTGAATTATGACATGTGCTTCAGGCACCACGTGTGAACCAATTAAACTTGCATTACGGTTTTTCACAACAGCTGGTTGTGTTTTTAACAACTACTAATGCAAGGATTAGTTCATTTTTAGTCTTGTACTACTGCAAGAGGACAAAGTTACTTGTTGAATTGCATTCAATCGAGGATTTAAAATCCAAAAATGGCTACAGGATATAATCTCCTACTATGTTCATAGCCCCCCTTTGTCCACACATATAAGTAATTTTCTGAATTGTAGCATGTGCTACAAGCACAACTTGTAAGCCAACTATTCTGACATTGTGATTTCTAATCAAAAATTGGTTGTGCTTCTCTACGACTACTAATGTAGATATTAATTCAGAATGCTACGTGCAATTTTTGGTCATGTACTACTGCTGGAGTACAATATTATTTGTGTGGAACGGGGAAAAGAACTTTTCGATCAATTTTGTCACTGTCTGTAATGTTCTGCTTACAGAGTTTCAGTAGCTAGATAGTATGGTACAAAGCTGAATCATATTTAGTCATGTATTTAAAATCCTAAAAGTTCTGATTCAGTCTGCCAGTTGCGTTTGAGGGAAGATTATAGACTTTTATAGATCAAAGTGATCCTTCAGGGATTGCCCAGAAAAAGTGAATACTTTTTCAGTGAGACATTAATTTTTCACGTCTTAATTAATAGAGAGAAAATTTAAAGTGTTTGCCTTCTGGGCAAAAATACTTAAAGAATCAAGAGATATAATCGTGCAAAAAATCACAATGCACTAATCATATATCACAGTAAAAATGAACGTTTGAGACCAAAGACAAGTAATAATTACTATCATATATCACAGTGCACTAATCATGGAGACGAAAGATTAGTGCATGAGTAATTAGAAATATTCACATTGTAATCACACATAATCACCAACATCATCAAGCTCTTTTTTTTAAAAATCTTCATAAATGTTATCTTTCAAATGTTTACTTCTGGCAAACTGGCATGATGTGTTTCACCTTATTTTGCCTTCCCCTTTAAGTCCTTCAGCAAATTACTAGAATAGGTCATACATGTATTGTGATAAATTAACTGTTGCAATTACTAGAATTTCTGAGTGTCTTTCTGCTGATAATACCTCCTTGTGGACATCTTAAAAGGTAATAATGACTTATCTATCTCTTCTGGAGAAGTTAAATTTCATAGGACATGACTAGACACCAGGCAAAAGACCAGATAAATTTCAATATCAAGACCCAAGTTGAGTAATTGCTATCATAGAACAACTGAGTAAGTTGTACAATACAAATTCGTTCTTCGTGATGATAGCATTTTTTCAAAAAAAATGTTATAATAAGCATTAAAAGAATGTTTAATACCAACCAATTTTATAACATAATGCACTCATGTACTGCAGGTGCATAATAAAGAATAATAAACTCAACTTCAAAAATTTCTTTCTCAAATGAGTTACGGTATGCAGGGGTATATTGACTAAAGTCATGTACAGCATGCAAGTAGGAAAAAAAACCTAGCATTTATCACCTTGTGATTTATTATAATGCACCGGGTAGCTCATAAGGCATAAGAAACAAACCATATAATAATTTTTCTTACTTATTCGGGCCGATATATGAAATTCAAAAGTCTATTGTGGAGGAAAGCAAAAACTATATGTGCACAATCTCCCCATGTGTACAAGTAAAATCACATATTTAATTATTTGTGATTTATAAAAGAGAAGGATCCCTTAGATAATTACATGTCTATGAAGTAAAGGCTAGCTAGCAAAGACCTTTTTCTGTTTGAAAATCATTATTAGCATATGTACATTTTCTTTTGAACAGGTAGTATACTTGATACTTGGATTATGAAAATATGGAACCGAATTCAAAACCATGGAAAAAAAAACTTGCATTATGCTCTCTATAAATAAGATATGAGAGAACAAATTTCTTAAAATAGCAACAAATTCTATCAATGCTATTATCTCCAATACCATTATCATTAGAAACAAAAGTGACTACATGGGCATTGAGACAGGAGTACCTTATGCATATTTCTGGTACTTCTATATTCTAAAGACTGATCACAAAAAAAAATAACTTCTATACAGGAGAAAAATTGTGTTAACAGATAGGTGAGCTCTTGAAAGAAGGTTTCTACAGAGACATATACTAGAATTGAAGAATGAATGACAATTTTAATGGGCTTTGTGATCCTTTGAGATCTGAGGTTTAAGATCATTCAATTTACTAAATCAGTTGGATAGTCAATCAGATTTATCTTCAATGTCCTAGCCTCACAATGTATAGTCATGCTATTGCCCCTTTGTTATGGTACTCGTATCTTATAGACATCATGGCACTAATATAGTCATGAGGCTAGATTATGATCAAGAGGTCTGATGAGCAAATATTAGTTCATTTCAGAAAAAAAAATTACTCAGGATTTCACGGCTTCAAGCACATACTTAAATGAAGAAAAGCTGCAGATGAGGTAAACTTTCAATCGACATGTTACGGTTTCAAAACCACTTGTAAAGCCATAAACAAAATTGAAGAGTGAATCGATTACCTTTTATATTAGAATGATTACTTTCTTATAATACTAGGAAAAGGTAAGATGCAAATATTTTTATTTTGACAATTAAAAAAAAACTTGTCTCTAGATCATAGTTTTCAGCGCCATATTTGAGGTAAAATGCATATAAGAATTCACTGATTTATAACAGAGAACTGGTAGTAGAAGAAGACCATAATAACATATAAAGAGGAATATATATGCTAGTTCTCGAAAATTATCTCAAAAATTTATCGAGACAATTACCAATAAGAAGCATTGCTTGTTTGTAAAAAAAACAATGAGTATAAGAAGTTCTGGCACACAATATTACCCGCATGACGGCTAGCTAGAGCTCTCGTGCTGATAACGTGTTGTAATATACTAAAGAAATGAAACAAAAGATAGACAAGAGACAAGAGAAGAAGATAAATTGTAATTTTATTTCATCAACTTCTTTTTCCATACATGGTCCAATTTATAGATACATTGTGGAAAACAAAAGGACATTTGGACTAATGAAAAGTCACTAATTAATATTCTACATTCAATGTAATGTCCACATTCATTTTGTCTTTTAGGTTTCCACAAAATGACTTTTAGATTTCAACACATATGAAATTAATCACCTTCTCCTGCCCCACAAAAAGTATAGATAACAAGAACAGGAGCTCCTTCACGCATGCGTTCTCTTCTTTTATTTTTAATTTTTAATTTTTAATTTTTTGAGAATAGCATGCGCCTCTTTTAGTCATTTTCATGAATTTGCTAGCTGGAAGACATTAATACAAATTTCCACTTTCTTTTCACTCATTGTTTAATTTTTCACGAAAATGTTTTAACAAATCTGAGTTGTGGCCAGTTCGCCTTTAACTCGATATGTTAATTTGTGGAGCTCATATTCTAGATTAGCATCTAATCAGCAAAGATCGGATTAAATGTACATACGTTGGCAATTTAGAAACAGGCATGTTCATATTTTGTTGTCGATCTCCTTCAAATATCTGACAAACGGTTTCAGCTTGTACTTTTCGTCGTATACAGTTATAAGTAACTATCAGCTTCATGTTTGTTTCGGCAAATGATGTATTTGCTTTATGGGGGTTCTTCACACTGCTTTTGTGACTTGAGGATGCACTTTTGAAATTGAGAGTGCATCTGTTTACTCTAGGGGCCTGTTTATTTTCAGTTTTTTTTGGTGGAAAACAGTGAAAACCCACCTGAGAAGAAATTAAATTTTCTATATTATAGCATTTTATTCTTGCGTTTGTTTCAAAATTTTGTGAAGGCTTTTTATAAATTGGCTTCAACCCTCCTCCAATTTCTAGAACCAATTAATATCCGCGGGTTTAGGGGAGGAATTAGTTCATGGAAGTTTTTCCGCTGCTTATGCAGATGGATTTATTTCCGCAAATTTTGGGAAACGAAACAAAACGACATGGCCCTAACAACCACTTCTGGGAAATATAGAGGGCTGGGGTTTCATACTTTGAAACTCCATTATATAGTAGCTACGATTAGTTTATGGAAATTGTTATGCCTCGAGAAACCAAAACAATCGCCAAAAAAGATAAAGAACCAATCAAAATCAACAGCACAAACAATCCAACACCAATTTTTACGGGGTTCGGCGAGATGCCTACATCCACGGGGCAAGGAGGGGGGAGTTTTCACTATTAGAAATCAAGAGGAACAAACTAGGGTTACAAATCTCTCATAAACCCTCAACAATCAACTCTCAATCTCTCCAATTGCTCCTAGAACAGAAGCCCAAAGAAAACTCTCTCAATCTGCTCAAATTCGTCCTTGCTCTTAACCCTAAAAAATACCCAAAGGGTATTTATACAAATCCAAAATGAAACGGGTCTGAAAACAGACCCAACTCATAACCGTAGCGGCGGTCGACCGGTGCGGTCGACCGCGATCCATCGCGGTCGACCGGCCCGATCGACCGCCCTTCATCCAGCGGCTAATCCAAATTCCAGAGAGTTCGTCGGTCGACCGCGGCGGTTGACCGGCCCTGATCCAAACGCCCAGTACCAGTTGTGCACGAATGCGGTCGACCGCCAACCTGTTTGCCTGAAAACCTGATCCTGAGCACCATCTCTTCAAATCTCCACCTCGGCGAAGATTCTTCCAAAACTGAGCCGACACCGAACAAACCAATGCCTCAACTGTTGCATCCAGTACGCCATGGCAACAGACTCATGACAACGGACTCCAGTCACAATATGTCAAGACCCAAACGGGAGTGCGAACACTCAACCCCAAAACAACTGTGCCTACTCACCAAACAACCGAGCCTACACCGACTACACCACATGTCTCACTTGCTGAGACCCAAATGGGAGTGCAAACACTCACCCTAAATGTCGATGTCGCTCACCAAATCGGCTGCATTATAAAGACTGCCTACGTATCCTCTCCGAGGAATCAAGTCTTCACGTAGTTCACCCCATGGCCTCCAAAAAGGCCCTCAATCCAACCTGCGACTGATAGTATCATCAACGGCCCCAATCTGAGAACAATCCAACACCTCCACCTGAGGTGTAACAATGGCCGTATCCAAAACGTATCTACCAGCTGCACTCGAATCTACCAACTCGTCATCCGCATCCAAATCCAAATGACTCACACGCTGTGTCACCTCAGCTGGAATCTCCAATAATGCAGAATGACCTGGAGTATGTGGGGAAATCCCCACCCAATGTGGAGGAGCATCAACCTCCACCCGCTGCGATATCCCTCTGATCTGATCAATACTCTCCACCTGCCGAGAGTCCAAAGTGATAAACCTGCTCAGACAAAACTCAGAAGCTCCCAACTGATAGCTGAATGAACTCCTGAATCCCAAATGCGCAATCGGATCCAATCTCACATCAACAATATGACCAAGTGCTGGGTAGCCAAATATCCGACGCCGACCAAAATCTAAAGCGGCTCCACCAGATCTAACAACTTTACACGCAGCAGTCGGCAACCTCATAAGATAGCCCAATCGTGTCGAAGCCCGAATACCAGATCCACTGCTCGACAACCAACGCTGATCCTCCTCCAGAAAAGAACGACCCACTAAATCTGCCATCTCATCACGTCGCCCCATTGTTTCCTTTCCTTTGAAGTGTCCCCAACTACCATGAGCTCGGCACCAATGCAAGAAAGGACCCCTACTAGAACAAGTACGACTGGTAACCTTTCTGCCCATACACCTCCTCCAACTGTTGCGGACTACTAGGGCTTTATACCAACGGGACTTGGTTACAACCCAAATATGCCTAGTACAATCCCCAACATAGGAAACAAGATAACGATTACCTTCCGGTGATGCCTCCTCGGAAAGCCGCTCAATGCCTGACTGAACACCTCCAATAAGACCCCTCGATCGATGGATAGAAGTGCTGAACTCCAACTCGGCCTTCTTGCTCATCCCAATGTGCTCACAGGACTTCAATCTGTAGGTCATAGCACTCCTCAACAATATGTGCACGGCATAACCAACAATATACCCCAGCACCAAACAACGCCACAGTCTAGCCATAGAAGTCGTCAGCTCTCTATCAAACACCGTGCTCCTAAGCAAATAATATAAGTTACTCCTCCTGACGCCCTTCATCACAATCATGGACCCTGATGTGACCTTCAAGCGAGAATCTGCCAAAGTCACCCTATAGCCTGATGCCTCCAATACACCAAGTGAAATGATGTTCTTCCTCAGTTGAGGAACGAACCTCACATCAGCCAACTCCTGAACCATCCCGTCACTCATCCTAATCCGAACAGTACCAATACCACCAATAAGGCATCTGTGATCATTACCCATAAGAACAACATCCCCTCTTTCCAACTCCTGAAAGCTGGAGAACCAATCCCTTCTAGGGCATATGTGGTAAGTAGCACCTGAATTCAACATGCACTTGGTGGAGTCGGCAACATCGACTGACGGAAGAGCTGGGCACGAATAGCCCGAAGAATCCGAATCTGAAACATCGCCACTAGCCTTGGCAATATTCACCTCTGAAGCTTGAATAGCTTTCCCTTTATTCTTCACAGCTTGCAATTTTGGACATTCGGCTTTCCAATGTCCATCCTCTCTACAAAAGGCACACTGATTCCTACCAACTGCAGGATGCCCCCCTCAGACTGTGATCTTCTTCCACGGTTTGCACTTCTAGCTCTTGCAACCAATGCACCTGCAACCGGGTCAATGGAAGTCTCATTATCCTTCTTTCGAAGTTGATAGTTCACAAGGGCTGCGGTGACCTCACTATACGAAAGAGATGCCTTTCCATTAATAAGAGTGAGGACGAAGGTCTCATATTCCTCGTCGGGCAAGGAACTCAATAGCAACAATGCTTTATCCTCATCTTCAACAATGACATCTACGTTCGTCAAATCTGCAAGTAGCTTCGTGTAGTGGTTCATGTGATCACTAATGGATGTCCCCTTCTTCAATTGGAAACGATAAAGCCTCCTCTTCAAATGCAAACGATTTTCGACGTTCTTCGTCAAATATTTGCCCTCTAGGACCTCCCAAATCTTCTTTGCCGAAGTTTCATTCATCACATCATATTTAAGGTCTTGGGTAAGACAAGACCTAATCACACCACACGCCGTTCTATTCATTTTATTCCAAACCTTTTCATCAACGTCAGCCGGTTTCCCGTCCAACTCTAATGTATCTTCCAAATTTTGCGCATTTTGCGCATCCATGACTTCGCATCGCCAAAGTCCAAAATTATTTGTGCCGTTGAACTTTTCCACATCTATCTTCATAGAATGTATATTCAAACTTTGGACGGCCTTCACACCAGAAGAATCCTCCCCACTTTTATCTTTTTCAGCCATATATCTCAAAGCACCACCAAACCAATGCGGAAACAAACGAGAAATAGATCCAAACTGAAAAAGACGAGATTTTTACCAAAAACCCCACCTTTATCACCAAACGAAGCTCTGGATGAACTTCCAAAACGATCTACTCCTCCAAAATAGCCCAAGCGTAGCCCGAAGCTCTGATACCAATTGTTGTGTCTCGAGAAACCAAAACAATCGTCGAGAAAGATAAAGAACCAACCAAAATCAACAGCACAAACAATCCAACACCAGTTTTTACGTGGTTCGGCGAGATGCCTAGGTCCACGGGGCAATGAGGGGGGAGTTTTCACTATTAGAAATCAAGAGGAACAAACTAGGGTTACAAATCTCTCATAAACCCTCAACAATCAATCTCTCCAATTGCTCCTAGAACAGAAGCCCAAAGAAAACTCTCTTAATCTGCTCAAATTCGTCATTGCTCTTAACCCTAAAAAACACCCAAAGGGTATTTATACAAATCCAAAACGAAACGGGTCTGAAAACAGACCCAACTCATAACCGCAGCGGCGGTCGACCGGTGCGGTCGACCGCGATCCATCGCGGTCGATCGGCCCGGTCGATCGCCCTTCATCCAGCGGCTAATCCAAATTCCAGAGAGTTCGTCGGTCGACCACGGCGGTCGACCGGCCCTGATCCAAACGCCCAGTACCAGTTGTGCACGAATGCGGTCGACCGCACCGGTCGACCGCCAACCTGTTTGCCTGAAAACCTGATCCTGAGCACCATCTCTTCAGAAATAATGGGAATGAGGTGACGACTTATTTTGCTAAATAAACAATCAAGATATAATTATTTTGTAAGGCTTATCTCATTAATTGTCATGTCAAAAGGCATGGACCTCACCACTGTTATCTCTTGGTAACTCATTTAGCTAAATTAGCTGTCACCTCATAACCATCAAACTCTTTGTTAATTCATGTGAAATTCCGAAATATATGTGAGATGAGTGTTTAGGAATCAAAAAATATGAGATATCTTTCTGCTTTGAGGAACTAGTACTTTCTCAATCTTGTTAAAATATACATATGTTCTTTGATCTCCTTAATTATTTGTTATTTTTCCTTAAGAAAATTAAATTAACTAATTGAAATAAATCGATCATATGCATGAATCAAATCCTTCCCGTCTCCAGCCCACATTAAACATTAATTTCTTTTTGCTGCTAACATAAACATTAATCTGGATAATCTTCAATGACATTCTGACAAAGTAACAGTAAAAGAGATATGTACAGTTATATATGGTTCGCTTTCGTTACAACTAAAATCTTATCTTCGTCACTCACACTCATACATATCTTAAAAAAAAAAAAAACAGTTATACAATTATATATGATCCCTTGACCCTCTACCTACAAGCAACAAGCCTACACACACAAAGTATCGCATAAACATCAAGGAACAAACCCAAGCAAACAGCACATCCACTACCAAATGCTCATCACTCCAACATCAACATAAACCAAAACCACTTCTAAGTTTACCTAGGCACCTAACATCCAACAGGAGGAAGATCAGGCCGCTTTTCTCCGGTCATGCCGTCGACATCCGACTCGTTACCCGCCGCACTCCCAAAGAGCAAGAACCCCACTGCATGCCCTAATATCACGACAATCAATACACCAACATTGAACGACATGACGGCCAACATCGTCAAGTACATGAGCCCGACCCTGATCGCGTGCAACGCGGTCTGCGCGAGCCCAACCGCAACATTCGGGCTCCTGCTAGCCCTCTTGATCAGCCGGCAGTGATTGCACCACTCGTATAGAACCGCGAGCAAGAACACAGCGATGAGCGCGAGCACATACATGCCAGCTCGAGCCCCGGGCCAGCCGTCAAAGAGAATCTCGGAGTGCGCCCCCCAGAAGAAGGTCATGTGGGTCCAGTGCATGGTCATGGACATGGTTTTGTTGCTCATGTTCATTGCCGAGTGATCATGATCCATGTTCATGGCCATGATGAGGATTGGAACTTGGAGGAGAAGAATGAGGGAAGATTTTGAGGGGGTTGAGGAGGATTTTGAAGAAGAGAGAGAGAGGGTTAATGGTTATTTTATAGGTGGAAGTTGTACTTTTTAGTAGTACATTTCCCGTAAAAATGGGAAGATGAGGAAATACATGCAGTACGAACGTGAGATTATTTCTTTCCTTGTTAATTTATTACTAACCACACAGCTGGCTCTTTGTGTCGCTAGTTACTCGGGTAAGGATCAATGTAGGCCCAAATCAGTGAATGCCTGCTAAACACGCCGTTATCAAACGTCAAACTGAATTGTGTAACTAAGAAAAAGTCTAGCGGCAGTCGATTTTGGACTGCCGCTGGACAGCGACGCAAATTATAACGCGGGGAGGGTCGGGTTAGCTATGGTTTTAGGGTTGGGTTTTGTTGGAATGGTCCCCAAATCTCATAAATTAATGAGGAAGGAGTCTGTTGTATTAATTAGGAAAATTGAAAGGTTAGTCAACATTGGAAAATGAAAATATGGAAGTTTTTGAAGGGTTATAATGCGTAGGAAGATGAAATTGATGTTGTTGATGTCAGTTATCAAATATGAGGTTATTTGGGAGCTTGTGGAGAGATTAGGGTCATCTAACTCCTCTTAATGAATGGTTCATGGGCTTGCTGTTTTTCCATGCACATAAAAGAACTCGTAAGAGGGCGGAGTTGGGTTCTCCTGTTGTTCCTTCGACGATCAAGTCGGTAGGTGATCTTGAGCTGGGAAGTACTAAGTTTGCTCTTAGTTATATTAATAGACCCGAGGGCCTTATCTCATGCAATGTTTCTCCTTTTATAGTGAACTTGAGGGGTAAGAAAGTAACTTGGGCCGAGTCTGGCTAGACAGCTGAGTCGGCAAACATGTGCTACGTGTTAGTTGCTGAAGGAAGTGAGTCACTTGGTCATTTATTGTGGGAATGACAACAGGTGCTTGGTGCTGGCTGAGTTTGATGAGTCATGAAGGCTATGGAGGCTAGAGCAATGATGATGTTGTCAGGACAGTTAATGCGAGAGTAGTCGACTGGCGAGGGGTTCGAGGTAACTGTCGTCTTTCGACTCCTTAGGTCCAGGGCCGAGAAGCACCGCCTTTTGATTCAGTTACGTGAGATGTCGACTAAACAGTGAGCCGAGTCGGCTCGCTTGTGAAATCAATTGAGGGGTTGGTTGAGTAGTATCGCCTTTTGACTCGGTTACGCGAGATGTCGGCTAATGATCAAGTCGGCCGTGTTGAGGCAGATGTTATCTTGGTCTTGAATTAGTCGGGTTAGGTATAATGTAAGACACGTGTCGACTTCTCTGTGAAGATTAATATTTAGTGTTTTTAGGAGTTATAACAGATGCATTAATGGTTAGTTCCTTAAAACTCCTAATTAGAGATTGTAAAGGGATGTGGTTATGTTGAGAGAAGGTCATCTTCTTGTGGAGAGGGATGATCCTCTTAGAACTCTTAAGTGATCAATGTTCTTGGGTTCTTTGAACGATGTAGTGTGACTGTAGGCCTTTTGGAGCTATTGAGTAATCATTGTTCTCGTGTTCCTCGAGAGATGTGAGATGTGCGAGGTTTTTCAAATTTGTCTATGCAAAACTTATGTTGATTGTATTGGTTTGTGAATATAGCGGATGAGAGACCATGGATGTAGACATGTTTGGCCGAAACACATAAAAAACTTTTTATATTGTCATGTTGTTTGCGCTTCTTATTGTGTGTGTTTTTTGTGTGTTCAATAATCCCCAATAGTAGTATCAAAGCTAATGTTGCTAGAGTTTGCAAGAATGATAGAGTACAATGAAGGGAAAAGTTTGCCAAGCAAGATGGATGGTCGTTTGCAAAGCCAACACCCAAAGTTGCAAGGACAAAAAATATTATTGAACTAAGTAATTGTCGACACCCAAACTTGTACTAATTCTATTGATAGTGGATGACACCCAAACTTGTATTAATTCTATTGATAGTGGATGAGAGACATTGAATATAGTCATACTTGGCTAAACTGCGTAAAAAAACTATCGGTTTTGTTGTGACCTTTGCTCTCCTTATTGTGTATGTTGTTTGTGTGGTCCATAATTTGTAATAGGTTTAGGATTGGGTTTAGATTTGGAAACACATGTCGCCCATGTATGGCGAGCGATCACGAATGTCACTCGCAGTTCTCATATCACTACTGGAAACATGCCTTTAGCGACGGACAAATCCGTCGCTAAAAGTCGAAAATCCGTCGCTAAAAGTTAAAAATCCGTCGCTAAAAGTTTTAGCGACGAAAAAAAACAAATTCCGTCGCCAAAATACCGTCCGTACATTGAGAGTAGCTAAAATCACTTTTAGCGACGGATTTTCCGTCGCTAAAATTCAGCGACGGGATATTAGCGATAGTATTTTCGTTGCCGTATTTTTTAAAAAAAATAAAAAAACATTAACGACGGAATTTCCGTCGCTAAAAGCTGAATTTCCGTCACTAAAGGTTGTATTTACTATTGTAATTTTTTCCGTATCCGTTTTCCGTTGCTAATATAGCTTTTAGCGACCGAAATTCCGTCGCTAAAGGTTGTATTTATTATTAAAATTCTTTCTGTATCCATTTTTCATTGCTAATACAGTTTTTAGCGACGAATAATAACTATTTTTTTTAAAAAAATTTAAAAATTGAAAAAACCCTGTACAATATCGATAATAATTTTAAAAATCATGTTTAATCAGCAGTATAATATTCAATCCCACGCATATATCACACATATATTTTAATAAAAATAAATAAAAGTTTCCCGATACATACATAATAAATATTTTTTATATAACACAAGAAATTATTTTCAAAGTTAAATTAATTACAATCAATCCTCTTGATCATCATCATCATCCTCAACACTAGCTGCATTATGACTACCACCGACTGCACCTTGTGAAGAAGTCCCGGCTGCACCTTGTGTAACCGTTAATAAGAGTGTGAAAATATAAATCAAAGGGGCTGGGGAGAGGGGTATCTTGAGAGATGGGGGAAATGAGAGAGAGAGAGGGGCGGCGGATCCAGCCCTAGACCCGCCCAGACCTTGGTCTGAACCGGCTTAACCTAAAACCAGCTAGGCCCATTCATGGGTCAGGCCGGGTCCGGCCCATGCTCGATATTTTTAGAAGTTGCGTGTGTTGAAACAGAAGGATACCAATCTTAGCCCATACATACCATGATACTAAATCTAGCGAGTGGGGGTACGAAGAAAAAATAAAAAAAAACAAGGGAAACGAAAAGGGAGAAAAGAAGAAGAAAAGGATAACCAAACGACACGCCCTCCCTCTCTACTCTCCATAACTAAAACCGTACTCATTACGATTCAGTTTTACGCCATAATTTTAAGTCCCCGAGGAAGGGGAAAGGATAATATTTCTCCAAAAATCCCTAACCCTAGCTAATCGAATCCTTCTTTGATCTCTCCCCCGTCGCTTGCGATCGATCTAAACCCCCATAAATCTCAGTCCACGGTGGCGGAAGGAGGCGATCATCGAACGCCTCAACGGCGGTTGACGACGACGCGATTTCTTCCAAGTTTAAGAGCTTCGTTTCTCAATTAATATGTGAGCATATCCGATTCTCTTATTTTTTCCCCAATTTTGTGAGATTATTCCTTGGTGCTCATGTGGGTTGATTTCTCATTTTCGTCAAAATGGTTTTTGGTCTTTTTTTTTTAAATTAAATTAGCTGATATTTAAAATTCTATATGATCCAACATTCTGATCGTTTATGGATGTTTGCTTTGAAATTTGTGGATAATTTCGATGCGGATTTGTACTGTATATACAATTGAATGTGATATACGCACACAAGCATATGACCAAACTCGAGGAGGATTATCCTGTAATACGTTTTCTGAAAACTCCAGAAGTCTTTTAACTATCAGCAGAAATTGTCCTTATATGCTCAACTATATTGGTTCACGCATGGGAGATCTGAGGATTCAGAGCATTTTACCTCTGCCTTTAGTGGTTGCAAAACACGGTTGTTTGAAATGCCATATGCATTGCTCTTACACTACTTCACTTATGCGGTGTCTATGTTTGTCAGTGACCCTTACGGGGTTAGGGGTATTGAGAACCTTGTTCTAATGTCCGAAACTGATCCCGTCCCATGTACACTGGTTTGATGTAGTATAATACAAATTACAGAATGCACACAGAGGACAAGGTTTATGCACATTATGGACATACACATTATAAAAGAAGATGGCTCTTGGTACTTCATAATGAACCACCATATAGATGCATGGGCGGAGCTAGTATGCAAAGGTTGGTGTCAATTGACACCACCCTAAATTATATAATTAAAGAAGGATGTGTGAACTTATCAAGCAAAGTGACCTCTGGCTCCTTTACATAGTGAATAGTGACCCATTAAGTTTTAATGGGCGAAACCTAAAAGTAGATAACCTTAGGACCCATTAACTTAAATGGCCCAATTCACCACATATCGAAGAGCTACCATCAATTTTGAAAAAGAAAAGGCACATAAGTTTACATTAAAAAGGATATTTAGGTGTATTTGCCTATTTGGAATGACACCTTTATGCAAAGATTCAAATATGAAGACAGGTAGGGATCAGTTGTAATTGTATTTAGTTAAATATATTTTGTATCTCATTAAAGTTCATGATTACATTGAGTGATAGAGAAAAATTAGTAATATCGTCTATTTATATTATTGTGACACCACTATTATGGATTTCTGACTCCACCACTGGGTGGATCCATCAAGGGCGAAGTGATGTCATGTGACACCACTTTGCCCAAGTAATCTACCTCTTTAACAAACATTTTTTGGCAAATTGGTGACACATTAGAAATTCATCTTTTCTACCATAGGGAATCCATAGTTTCTACTATAGGCTTGTGTTATCTATTGTTTTCTATTGGCTTTTAATTTTATGTCTATATGAAATCGGTTTTGTTACCTATTGAGTTAATTTATAAACTTTTTAATGCGAATAGACACTGTATTGTCATTAAATTCAACTTGTTATTCCTGTAGTTATCTTATTGTGTGTTAACCCCCGGAAAGAGTTCTATTGTTGCAGAAAGAAGCCCTGAGCAAAAAGCTATTGTTGCAGATAGACCCCTTGAGAAGGATAAAAAAAGTTTCACTCAGGGGTCTATCTGCTACAATAGAACTACAGGGGTAGTAAGTTCAATTTGAGCATAGTTCGTGGGGTTTATCTGTAATTAACCCTATTAATTTTATAATGACACCACTTTTCAGAAATCCTGGATCAGCCACTACATAGTTGACCATTTATTTTGACATATTCATCTAAATAAGTCTGGAATGAGAGCTTAACTGGTCTTAGGGCTTCTTTCTTGAGCATCAATTGGTTGAGAAAACTATGTTATTGAGCTGTAGGAAAAAGTTGCTAGCAGAACTCCATATTCCATTGCTGGAGTTTACTATTTCATTTTGATATACACCGAATAGTTTTCCATATTTAATAATTTAGCAGTGCTGCAATGTTAGGCCTAGCCCGCTATGATTTTGTCTGTAACAAATCATGTGCTCGTCCAAATTAAAGTGGTAGCTTTGCTGCAGCTTATGGATCCGTTTTAGCTGGTAAATCCCACATTTGTGGAACTAAGAGGGTTTGGCATAGAAGTGGGCAATAAAGATCCACCAACGCTACTAGCTAGTGTTTATTATTCTTTGTTTCAAAGATTATTTTTTGTCAACTTTCTTCACAATGTTTGATGTTTAAAATATGCCTCTCCTTTTGACCCTATTGGAAGGCTCATTATTTTCTTCAAAGTTTGTTTTTTCCCCCAATCATTTTTTTAGTTTGTTTTGTCAAAATGTCAATTTGTTCATTGTTTTCATCTTGATTGAAGGCATACCTTTCTTTTCCTTTGTCATGTATGCAATGTTTTGGTTTGGTCATTTGATCTTCATAAGCTTCTTCGATCTTCATTCAAACGTTTAAATCTTTAGGAGGTTAGGATTAACTGTACCATATAAAAATAATATAGAGCCATTACCTGCGTTTAATATTTATTTTACATGCATTTACTTTTAAAACTTTTATATTTTTAGTGGTATATTTATGTATGTACATGTTGTTAAGTTATATATAATTAATATATATGTGTCTACTCATGTATGTATACATATGGGAGTGTGCTTGTCTGTGTATAGTGTGCTCGTGCACGCGCATGTTAGTGGATGTGGAGATAGGCTCGGTTATTTCTAAAAACGATTTCGGTCAAAATTTGAAACAAATGATAAAATTATTCATCAAGTGTTTTGAGCTCTTTATCCTGTGCACTTAGTCGGATCAGAGAATGTTTACCAGTTTTTTAATTTTTTTTTGATATATAAGTTCGAGCATCCACATTTAAAATCAACATGTTTTAAGTGTGGCAATAGGCTTGTAGGTTGTGAGACAGGTTTGATGGAGATGACAATGATAATGGCAGTCACTGAGGTAAGGGACATTTGGGCTAGTAGCATAGGCAGATCAACACTATGTACATTGATATCAGTCGTGGGAACTTTGCTAGTAGTAATAGTGGTAAAGTTGGAAGCGGCAACTTTGCTAGTGATAATAATGTTGAATGACAATGTCGGGAAAGTTGATGGTTGATGTTGGGGATTGGAATGGCACAGTGGTTATGAGGCACTTGTAGTGGTGGTAGTGAGCACGTGATAGTGGCGGTGACACTGAAGAATCCAAAAACATAAGGAGCATTATTTTTGAATTCCCAGCAAACTTGGTTTTAAGCAAGGCATTGGCATTTTTAGCTTTTGGTAACAACCGTTATTTTAATACATTTAAGGGCTATCGGGTTAGTTTTAGGTTAATAACCATTGTTTTAATACATTTAAGGGCTATTGGGTTAGTTTTAGGTTAAGTCACAAACTTTTATGTAAGTTGAGCTGCACCAACTTGGTATCATTAACATATTCAATTAGTTCCAAGCTATATATATCAACAAATTAGTTTCTATAGTCATTGTTTCTCTTACATTTAGATGTTAAATTGGTTGAGTGTAAATACATGGTGCAGAAAGCTATATACAGCTTGACAACTCATGCTGCAACTTTATTGGTTGGTTGAAAAAATATATTATTGGGGCAACGAGGCCTAGTATCTGATATGAACATCATCTGATTGTTCAGATTTGAATACCTAAAGTCTTATGCTATGGGTTACCCGTAGGGTACAACTGTTAGAAGTAAGAGCTGGTTTTGTGTTGGATCTTGATGTGAATCCTTAAAATAACTTACATGATAGTCTAATAACCTAATAGAGATCTATATATAGATGTAACTAAATCACCTCCTTTCTACACGTGATTTATATTGCAAAAAATAAAAACAAACTAATACTTGCGGACAAGAAAAAAACATGTTGGTTTTTATTTAATTTCAATGAATTTCACATATTGTTAGATAATATTGGATATTGGATAGCTAAAAGCCAAATTCAAATTTGCAAGTTTGTTTGAATCCTCAAAAAGGATCGTTGATTCTTTTAGTAGGTATGAATTCACAAATGGTTCTCAAAAGCTTATGGATCCAAATGGAATCCGTCCAGTTGCTATGCCTAGAGGTGTTACTAAAACACTTGTCCTTCCATCTGCTTACTGTAATTCACAGCAGTAAATGACACTGAATTAATTCCTCATTCTCATGTGTAAAAGTTATTTGGAACAATTTACAGTAGGCACCTCTCATGCTAAGGCTAGTTGTATTGTCATTTGCTGTCACTCATGAGCTTTGGTACTTGAGTCGATGTCCGTCACACAACCAACAGCTCAAGAGAATATCACAACTTCCATGACTCATCTGTAGCTGCTTGAGTGTCCACTAACTGAACGATCCTGTGTTGGTTGAACTTGGATTCACTAACTTGGTAATTTATTGCTGAATGGGGTAGGGCATAATTATGCAAGCAAATTTGAGTTTGTAATCAGAAAAATAACCACTTAGGGTTTGAGGTTTGTCTGCCATTGACTATCTTTAGCAGTGCAGACTATAAAAAGAAATTTTCTTGTCAATTCTATAACTGCATTCATAGGATCAATGCAAAATGAATTGCTGCTTTCCATATATGAGCTAAATGTGGCATGCTATTAGACTGATACATTAATATTTTAATTTAATTTGTAATATAGTTGTGGAAGAACTCCTAAATCTCCTTTATATTTTGCATCCATTTATTAGCTCCAAGTATTCACAACTCATATTGATGTTAACATAATTGTTGAAGGCAGTTTGGGATGGATTGACATAAGATTGTCTTTTGTGTTTTCTGTTTGTATTATTGATTCTGGTTTTTGTTCTTTTTCGTCATGATAAAGTTTGAACATATTGTTAGACCATTGGAATTACAACCTGTTTCTCGTTTGAATTTTTTTGTTTGGCTTTAAACTCGTGTCAATTCATTTGAAGACTTCTGCAGTTTAGAATGCCACCTCATTGTGGCGGGACCACAACATTATAATTTTGTTTCTTTTTTCTCTCTGTAGACTTATCCCGGATTAATATTTATTTTTAAGGTATGCTACCATGAATGTTGAAGAAGTCGAGAAGTTTCAGATACATGAGTCAAAATTTGCTGGTGCAATACTCATGTCTAATCGTGAAACAAAACTAGAGTGTCTCCAAAGAAAACTTTTTGGACTTCCCTCATCAAAGTCTAAGTTCATAAAGCAAATCAAGGCTGGAATGTTGTTGTTTCTATTTGAGCATGAAGAGAGAAAACTTTATGGGGTTTTTGAAGCAACTTCTGATGGTGCGTTGAATATTGAGCCTAATGCATTTCTTTCATCAGGAAAATTCTTCCCCGCTCAGGTATAAATTTGCATCTTCGCCTGTCAATTAACGCAGCTGAAAAGTTATTCAATTTTCTTATCTGTTAGTTTTTGACTTTAGTTTTTTTTGACAATATTGTAAGGTTTTTGTATCCAATATATAACATAGCTGCTATGCATAGTATTATTTCCAGCAAATACACTTCAATTGTCTTAGCAATAAATAATTTTAATTGTTAACATATCGTCTCTAGATAATTATTTCCATTTCTCCTACCAACATTAGTTCTTCGTAGGTTCTTTTCAAAAGGGTCTGGATGTGCAAGCCATTATCTGAAGACGAGTTTTATGATGCTATCAAAGATAACTATTATACGCAAAACAAGTTCCACTTTGGTTTGTCACATGACCAGGTTTGCCTCCTGCTTCTCCACTCATCTTTTGCAGCACCATCTGCATATGTTTTGCTTAACAGAAAAGAAAACGATTTAACACCAGCCTTTAACCCCGAATGTTGCATTATTCTTGATCTCTTTTCCTGATATAGGTTTTCAAGCTCGTTCAATTCTTTCATGAAAAGAGAATAAATGTCAAGCAGTATCGTAAACCAGGAATACCTAATGTAATCATTAAGCATTTTGAGGAAAATCTTGAGTGTAAGTTTAGGGTAACTGGATGTGATGTGTCTCAGAAGCTTGAATCAGATGAATATAGCGGGGATGATGGTAGAGATTCTCAAAGTTATCTTGGGTTATCCGGATCCAATACCAATAGTTCAAAGTCCTCTCAGAAATTAACTAGAAAACAGCTTTCTTTCGTTGATGATGGACGCGGATTATACCAAATGGATCCTGCCATTGGAGCAAAATCACACGGTTGGTCGCATTATGAATCAAAGCCATCCTACTTGAAGCGTTCAACTTCTCCAAATGATCCTCCTAGTAGTAATAACTTTGCTAAATGTCTGATGTATGACCATCGTGATTATCATGGTCCTCAAGGTTCTGGACGTGAAATTACCTATTCTACACTAGGCATCAACAAGTCACTCTTGCCTCAAGAGCCTATTAGTGATGTAAACTCTACTATGGATATGCAATCTCATCAATTTAATAGTCAATTGCCTTCAACACATATAGGCCCTAGTCCCTTGTATCTCCGTCCTCCGAATTTGATGGGATCATCTTTTCCAATTTGTAATCCCCCTAATGCCAGTTTATCTTCTGTACATTCTGAAGGTCTTTTCAATTTCCATGACTACAAGCATGTATCCCACAGTGAACGATATGACCCTTCCAACCCTAGGATTTCATTTCCTTCAGGAATTCTTATGTCAAAAGGAAATGAAATGTTGTCATCAGTGCATCCAACCAATTCTCATGGTTACACTGAAGCATCGGGAGAGGAATTTGAGCTTGGAGGACAATCTTGTGGCAATGTAAATTCTCCTGACTACATTCCTTTTCCAGTCTCCAATTGTTTCAATAAGAATTTGGCGTCTTCCTACTCAAACAGTTCCTGGAAGGATACATCTAATATATATTCTTCAGAATCCACGGAAGATGATGACTCAGAAGGGATTAAACCTTATCTAGCATCTCGCGGTGAAGCACGTTATCCAAAATTCAAAAAGTCCAGGCTCCGGTCAGACACTGAGCAAAGTAGAACCAGCGTGTTTTCTCGCTTGACTAAGGTTTCGGATACCCGTCGTCTGTCTGGGTTCCACTTGTCAAAGGCTCCACAAGCCCGCCATTTATCCAAGCGTCAGAAAGCATTTAAGTATGGAACTCAGGAGCCAGTGGTGAGTCCCTCACAAGATTATCATGCAACAAGTTTATCTCAGAGGGAAGAGCAATTAATTGAGGTGACAGAAGTATCCAAACTACGCGACAAATTTGACGATGATGAAAAGTTTGGCCCCCCAGCTGCTAGGGAAGGAAACATGAGAACTTCTGGGAAATTAGAAATCAGCAATGATGAAATCAATGAAGAGGCGATCACTGAAAATGTAATTGAGAAAAGTGAACATTTGTTTTTGAATTTTAAGCGCAGGAGTGAAATTCGAAGGCTGTCTTGTGAAAATAGATCTAATCGTTTTTCCGACGATGGTCTGGATGAGGAAACTCCACAAAAGTGCAAGAGAAGAAAGCTGTTACGACCTTCCTTCAGTCAGGAAGAGCACCAAGATTTTCAAGCCTCTACTCGAGAAACTGTTGGATTTAAGACGGTGATTGAAAATAGTGAATTATCTCCTCTGAACCATTTACATACCAAAAACAAAAAAAGTCCAGCTTCTGTAACTGATGTTCATGATGTTGAAGTCGCATTAGAGAAAAGGGATTACACTTCTGAAGCCTCAAGGGCTACACAAGTAGATTCTGAGAAGAAAAAGCGTGCAGCTGCTGAAGGGTTTCTTGGTGATGCCACATCAGATAAAACGGATAAAGCTTCTGAAGTCCAAAGGAACACCCAATTTGATGTCGAGAACAAAAAACGTCCAGCTTCTGTAATTGATCTTAATGTTGTTGCATCAGAGAAAAGGTATAAAAGTTCTGAAGCCTTAAGGACTACTCAATTAATTGCTGAGAAGAAAAACCATGCAGCTGCTGAAGGTGGTCTTGGTGATCTTGCATCAGATAAAACAGATATAACTTCTGAAACCTTTAGGAGTACCAAATTAGACGTTGACTACAAAAACCATCCAGCTGCTGAAGGTGGTTTTGGTGATGTTGCATCAGACAAAACTTCTGAAGCCTTAAGGAATACCCATTTCGATGCTGAGAAAAAAAACTATACAACTGCTGAAGGTGGTCTTGGTAATGTTGTTTCTTATAAAAAAGAAAATTGTTCTGAAAGCTTAACGGCTCACAGGAAAGAAGTCTCTAATAGAAATCTACGGTGGTTTTTGAAAAAATCTGTTGGCAGCAGTTCGAAAGAGTCAAATGGGAGGCAAGTAAATGAGAAGATAAAAGATGAAAATCACACGGTTACTGAAGCTCCCGACTTGCTGGCTGATAGCAAGCACGGAGATTAAGAAACTAAAGCTATCCGGAAAGAAACTTTTGTTGTCCTACATTAATGAACTGCTGCTTTTTGGATACTTTTGCTACTGCTGAAACCGGGTTAGATTACTCAAGCAATAGTATTATGCCACCCATAATATTAGCTTACACTATATTTCTCAGCCAGTCCATTATCTCAAACAACACGCATCACGATAGTTTGATCTTTTCACTCTTTACAGCTGAACACATGATCATTGATCAATCATTTTGGTGCCTTGTCGGATATCGAGCTGCTTTTTTCTGCTTAGGTTCAGTAGGAGGATTTCAAATGTTGGCTCGGAAGTGGTTGGTATCCTGATATTTTGTAACTAGTTACAATTATACACGGTATAGAGGTCTTCTCTGTATTTTGCGTTAACTGTCTTTGAACTCCTGGAATGCAGTGTTAAAAAATCTGCGTTGGATAACATTAGCTTTCTCTAAAAAAAAATTTAAGCTTAGTGTGTTATGCTGGTTATTTATGTTCTGCTGGTGGTTTCTAAATTCTTCAGCAGTGGTTCTTCTGGAAAGTAGGGCTTGTTCAAACTTCAAGCAGTTGTTATACAAAAGCTTGTTCTCATGTTTTTCTGTTTCTTTTTTCTTTTCAATTGCATTTGGCTTTACTTTTGTTGGACCGAATATAAAGCTGTAATTTACGGAAGGGCAGGAGTGCTGGCATCACTAGAACACTTGAAAAGAGTATTTAGTTTCGAGGTGGATGCTTTCTTAACTGTATTGAGACTGTAGTATGCTGCTGAGTACCAACCTTTTTGTTTGGACCCGGGTGGTATCTTCATACTTGGTATGGATTTTGTTATTTCATTCTGAAGAAGCTGTCCATCTTAGAATTTAAGAGTTTTGGGGGGAAGTCATTCGTATATTTTCTCACATCAGAGTTATCTTCGGTGTCTTTATACTTGATATAATGACTATATTCTAATGAAGTCGTCTCAATTTTTTGTAATATTGTTTCCTGGATGGATATTGTAATGGTGTTTCCTGGATGTGTCTTGTAGCGTCGTCACCTGAAGAAAAATGTTTTAAGGACCCAACATATGGGACCAATGGAGGGGACAATTGATGTGTCCCCTCCCTATTGCATAATGAACTGGCATGACCAGCTCATTATGCAATAGTGAGTGGACACCTCATATTTCCCCGCCAATTGTCCCATATTTTGGGTCATTATAGCAGCGCTCGTCATCTGAATATGTGATAAGCATGGTCCCATATTTGACTTAGTGGAGGGAGATGTGACACCTCACTACCAAGCATACCCATATTTTTCATATGAGGGATATGGGTATGCTTGGTACCAAGCACAAAATTTGTGCTTGGTACTGAGGTGGTATATTATCATCCACTCATTCAAATGGGGGGATCACATTCACATGGGTTGAATGTGGTCCCCCCCAATTGAATGAGTGGA
>BQKN01000091.1:385815-403538 GCA_022839385.1 Asparagus kiusianus
TTGAACGATCAAACCTTTAAACAGTTAGGATCGTCTCAAACTCCCACCTGGTCAAACCTTTAAACAGTTAGGACCAAAGCCAGAATCCCCTCTCGATTCGTTCCATGAACAAGAGGTCCGCAAACTGAGCGATCAAACCTTTAAACAGTTAGGATCATCTCGAAACTCCCACTTGGTCAAACCTTACTACAGTTAGGACCACAACCAAAATTCTCTCTCGATTCCTCCCATGAACGAAAGGTCCACAAATTGAATAATCAAACCTTACGACAGTTAGGATTATTCAAACCAATCCAGATTCTCTAAGTGGAGATCCCACTTCGAGTTTCCTTTGCGCCAGGAGATAGAATATAAAATTCTTCCTCTCCGATTTCGGGTTAATCTCTACCAACAAACAAGAGGCCAGGAGATAGAATATAAAATTCTTCCTCTCCGATTTCGGGTTAATTTCTACCAACAAAAAAAAAGACCAAGAGATAGAATACAAAATTCTTCCTCTCCGATTCTAGGTTCATCTCTACAAAAAAAAAAAAAAAAAAAAAGAGACCAGGAGATAGAATATAAAATTCTTCCTCTCCATCATCTGGGTTTATCTCTACCAACAAAAAAGGGACCAGAATACTCCAATAGGTATACGAGTATAAACTGTTTCCCTAATTTCAACAGGAAGTTTCTAGAGAATATCACTCAGAATGTTCTTAAGAATAACCTGAACACTCCGATAAGTATATGAGTATAAACTGCTTCTCCAATTTTCAACGACAGTTCTAATTCAAGACTTCGACAATGGCTACGCGATAAACGCAACACCGAGGAAATCTTAGCTATTCTACAAAGCGCTGAATAGACTAGAAGATGGAGAAGTCAAGAATTGAAGCCATTCACAGACCATCCTATACAACTTCCTCAACAAAGCAATGGAGAAATTGCAAGGAAAGCTTATCATATCCAAAGTGTCCCAGACTCCTCTCTGAAAATGCTGAGTCTGAGATACTTTGGAGGGAGTATCTGTAGGCGTCAAAAAATGCTCAAAGATATCCAAATACCACTCAAAATGACATGGAAAGACAATTTACATGTCATCAAACAACACATGTTGGCGCGGCAGGACATGCTGCCGCGGCCAAGGCGCTGCAAGACATGCTGCCGCGGCAAAGGCGCGGCAGGACATAGTGCCGCGGCCAAAGCGCGGCAGCCAACAGTGCCGCGGCTATTATAGAGGGGTTCTGTGACGGTTACGAGGCAGTTATGTGATAGTTTTTGAAGTCCACGTGGCGACATATCAGAAATAGAACGTGTGCTGACGTGGACAAACAGTTAAAACCACGTAAAAAGTGGTTAAAGATCGTGGGAGGACGGTTTCAAACACGATGAAAACGTGCTGGTAACCGCCTCTTTGGCCGCGGCAGCCTATACTGCCGCGCCAACAGCCGCGACAGAGACGACAGCCGCGCCAACAACCGCGACAGAGACAACTGTCGCACCTAAAAAGGAAACTTCTTCAACCGCGACACCTCTAGCTGCCGCGCCCAAAGGAAGAGTTGCTGATCGGTTATTTTCTTCAGTTATCGTCCAAAGAGGCTATAAATACCCCTCTAGACACGAAATAAAGGGGATTCCAACAGAGAACATCAGGGGGGATCCCAAGAGAGCAGATTGGGGCAGAGAGACTTAAGCTTTTGGTGAATTTGAGCAAGTGAGAGAGTCTTCGTTCTTCACAAACATCCTCAAGAAGCTTTTGGCGATTCCTAGAGATCTAAGCTCTGACTTGATCTTTAGAAGAGTGAACATCTTACATCGATAAGATATTCGCTTCAAATTCTTACTTCGATAAACGAAGGAAGAATCCCCAAAACCTTCACGATTCAATCAGAATCTGTGAATCGGTGGTCCACGGGCTAACACACCCCCGGCACAGGCAAAGATCCCACGCAAGCAGCGATCCAAACAACGATCCTGCGTTTGTTTCTAAAAAGTTGTAATTTTTCTTTTGTTGTGTAAAAGAAGTCTTATAAAAAGGCTATTTCTTTTGAATTTGTTGTAATCGACCGAAGATATAATGAATTTCACAGCGAAACCAACTTTTGACGGAAACACCTATACGCTAATTTCAGTTGTGAAATCACATTCTCTATAATCGTATGGGGAAACATCATTTACTCAGGATTATCCTTTTCATTCTATTGAGATGACTTGTCCAATTGGTCAGATTGGACGTATAAATCATGTAACTATCTATCTTTTAAATTTTTTAATACCCGAGTTAGACAATAGATATCCATTCAACGCATGCAGATGTATCAACGCCTACGTTCTGTTGATTGCTTATTTGTGAGCTATATTTCATTTTCGCTATAGACAGCATCAAGATATACATTATCAACGACACAAATGGTGTGTTTGGCAAAATGTCAAAAATGGGCCATGATCAATCCTGGCCCAGATTCTGAGCTAGCCCAAACTAAAATAAGTTTGAGAGACTTCTTTGGCTTATAAAAATTGGGCTATAGAATAACATTGTCCTAGGTTTTTACTAATAAGAAACGCACCTAAAACTAGGTCAGATTTAGTCCTAACCCACTTTTTAAACCTAGTTTTAAAGTTTTGCTAAATACATCTTAACATACTACTTATATGATAGCAAGTATATCTCAATTTATTGTATCTTAATAGTTACTTTGTTGATAGATTGCACCTCCTTATACTCAATATCTCTATGTGGACTGTGCATCATATCACCACTCGGTCTGGGGTGGGGGTGGGGGGCAAAATTGATATTTTGCCCCCTGCTAAATGCATCCAAGACTGACCACTGCATGCGGTCATCTGAGCCTCAAACTAGGGGGTCAAAATATCAATTTTGCCCCCTACTAAATGAATATCAGACCGACCGCTCGCATGTGTTAGTTCTGATGCAAAGGGTAAGCCCCTACGTGTAGCCCCTATGTGTAGACTCACACACACGGTTGTAGGGGTGAACATAGTCCGGTTCAAACCACACAAACCGATCGAATCGGCCGAAATTTTACAATTCGGTTCGGTTTTTATTAGAGTTCGGTTCTTGTCGGGTTGAAGTTTTTCAACCCAAACCGACCGAATTGTATTATCCATTCTAATTCCTATTTACATCCGTTTAAACCCGACCTATTATAGTTCATATAGAGTTACTTCTCTACAGCTTGATATATTTTTCTCTCGCGCGACCTGATAGCGATAAAATATCCCAATAATAGTGTCCTCTCCAATTCTAGGGTTTTTCATTATCTCTAATTCTCTATCCCTCTCTATTACATATTCACTTCTTCTACCTTAAACCAATCCACTTTGGAGGTAAGAAACTTAAACTATAATGTTGATTCTAACATTTTCCTGATTTTTCTTCTCGATTGATACATTTTTGGATCAGACTTCTCTTTGGATTAGAGTTATAATTTTATAGAAACTATACCCAACATCCAAGTTATATTTTTTATTTATTTTGTCTATTAGATTGAGATCATTTTAATTCTTTATGTAAGTTTTCTCTAAAAAAAATTATGTAATCTTTGGTAGGAATAAGATTTTGATTTCTACATCTAATACTCATTAGCATTTAATAGTTTATGAATTTCAATAATTTGAAGGGTAAGAGATTTCTTTCTTCGTCAACAGATTAGAGGTGAATTTGGTCATAACATTTTTACCCAAGTAAAAAACGAACAAACTGACCCGATCCGAACCGAACCGAACCGACTTGAATCGGTTCGCTTTGATTTTGAATGATAAACAGTTCGGTTCGGTTTGGTCATATTTAGTCAAAAACCAAACCGACCGACCGATTGCATAGCCTTTGTTCTGATCAGTACTTGTCACCAATTTTTTTGGCGGAAGTTTAGACCACAGACCCATTACTTGAATTAAAAAAAAGAAAAAGAAAAAGAATATCACTCGTCATCAAAGGTTTGTTAGGCCAAAACCCACCGCGTCTCAACTCCGTTGCGCCTTCGAACACACTCCGCTACGGACTCCAAAAATCTCATAACATGCTCCCCCGCACCCACCACCAGCCATCCTCCTCCTCCTCCTCCTCCTCCTCCCGCCGCCGCTCCCTGAACATCCCCCAGATCTGCGCCGTCCTAACCGCCCTCCTCCTCCTCCTCTCCCTCGCCGTCCTCCACTCCCGCCTCTCCCTCCCCTCCCTCCTCACATCCTCCAACTTACAATCCTACCCCTCCCTCCTCTCCGACCCCTTCGACGACGCCGACAACGACGCCTTCGACGGCCTCCCCGACGACGACCGCATCGACGTCCTCGACCTCGACGACTCCACCCCCAAGCCCCCCGACAACGACGACGAGCCCGAGTCCGACGACGATCCGCAGAATTCCAAGCCCGAACCCGACTCCGACGCCTCCGCCCTAGTTTGGGACCACGTGCTCGGCGTCCACCGCCGGTCCTTCGGCAAGCCTGGTGCGGAGTCGGATCCTGACCCGAATCCGGATCCTGCGAAGATCGAGATCGCGTTTTCGTCCGACGACCAGCCGCTTGGCGATCGGATACGGTCGAAGCTGCACTCGGTTAGAAAGATTGAGGACGTGTTGATGATCAAGACTGGATCGGAGAATCCGCTTAGGGATGGGTGGGCGCTTTGGTTGGAAGGGAAAGGGGATTTCCTGAGGAGAGATCGGATGTTGAAATCGAATCTTGAGCTTTTGAACCCTAAGAACCATCCTTTGCTTCAGGATCCGGATGTTGTTGGGGTTAGTGGGTACACTAGAGGGGATCGATTGGTGCAGAAGTCGATATTGAAGGAGATGGAGAAAGTTCCGTTTCCGGTCCCGAGGAGGGAAGTTAGGGTTAGGAGGAGGTTGGAGGAGGAGGAGGAGGAGGAGGAGGAGAGTGGGAGGAGATGGGGGTATTTTCCGGGGATTAATGAGAGGGGGCAAATGTCGTTTTCGGAGTTTGTGGATAATTTTTTTGAGACAGGGAAATGCAGCATTAGGGTTTTTATGGTTTGGAATAGCCCTTCGTGGATGTTTGGGGTGCGGCATCAGAGGGGATTAGAGAGTGTGCTGAAGATGCATAGGGATGCTTGTATCTTGGTTTTGTCAGAGATGATGGAGATGGACTCCTTTGAAAGATTTGTGAAGGATGGGTATGACATTTTTCTAGACAATTTGGGTTTATTTACGTAGTCATGGTATCAGCTTTGTAATTGTTAGTTATAATTTAAGTAGAAAGTTGGAAAAATCAAATCTTAAACCAAATATCATAGTTGACATGAGTAGATACTGCAATGTAGTTCACTCCCTAATGAAGTAGATATTATACCAAGCAGAAGTAGGTGTCGGTGCTAATTCCTCTTTCTCTTCGATGTATATGGTTCGTATAACTTTTTCTTCGCTCATACTGTGAATGCTTGGTATTTCTACAGGTTAATTCAGTTAGTGCCAAGTATTTCTGTAGGCTAAATCAGTAAGTCCATTATCGGGGCTCCATAAGTTCTAGGTTTCAATCATATAAGGTGTGTGTACATTGATGTGCTACAGTACGTTAATGGGAGCATGAGCATCAAAGTTATTGCTTTGTTCATAATTTTCTGACGAGTAATTTCTGATTTTCCAAATAGGAGTAACTCGAATTGGTGATGTTTTCTTGCATAGCGCGACAATGTTACCTTATGTTACTGTTTATATCTTTTTATAATGCTTGTGAAATGTAACTGATTTGTAGTGAAAGTAATCATTTTTGTCATTATGGATTCAAATCTTCCGAAGCTCAATATTTGCCTTTGTAGATTTAAAGTTGCAGTTGCCATGCCCGATCTGGATGAACTTTTAAAGGACACTCCCACTCATGAGTTTGCGTCGCTCTGGTATGAATGGAGAACAACTAAACACTATCCTGTTCACTATAGTGAGCTTATACGCCTTGCTACTCTCTACAAGTAAGTAAGCCTTTCTACTCTATATTTTCAGTTGGAATATGAAAAATCTTGTAGTTATTTGATTGTAATAGACAAACCACTGGAATTTTCTTGAGTTATTATTAGGTTATTATCGACAAACCATATATAAGCTCCATGTCAATTAATACAAAAGTCTCTCTATTACATATTTTTTCTATTTTTTGCTGTAAGTTTGTGGTTGTTTAAGATGGCTGCACATAAAGAGGATTATCAAGGTATTGCTTATTGATCTATGAAAATGGTTCCATGAATTTTATGACATGTTCAGTTTCTAGTGATCTATGAATTCAGCTAGTCCTTGGTAAGTGTTGCATATCTTGTTGATAGTATGTTCCAAAATCACAGGGCAGGTTTATTTGTCTGAATTAGATTAGAGCACGTGGAACCACCCCCAGGATTTTAGATTATGGTTCTGAACTGTACATAAAGTAGAAAATTGAAATTAAAACCATCATCGGATCATCGTCTTAGACTTTTTCCTCTAAATGGTGAGATATGGAAGATATATCAAATATTGAGGCCCGATAGAAGGGTTGATCAAATTCTACACTTGGCTTCGATCTTATGTTTCCCTTCTATGAATTGTCTATAATTTGTGGTGAAGGTACTATGAGGTAGTGGTAGCATTCATATAAACCTTCAAGTCTATGTAGGTTGACCTGCTGTTTTGTTTTTGAGCTCGCAGGAAGTTGATCAAGTGGCAAACCACCAAATTCCCTTAACTGAATGATTCTACCAGAAACACTTTGATCTCTAGCTAACAAAATACACAGTATAAGGAATTACTTTTACTTCTAGACGTGCATCACGTAGATATATTGATATGTTTGAAGTTCTCTTGCCTTAATGACCATCACCTAATACTCACCTATATTTTTGCTGAGTAGCTCTCCTCTATTTCTACTAATAGTTTCTTGATTTCGATTATCATATCTTCTTTCTCCCATCATGTTTCTATTATATGTTAACAAGTAGTTTTTTTCTTTTTCTTCTTACTAATTCCAGATATGGTGGAGTCTATCTTGATTCTGATGTTATAGTTCTGAAACCATTATACTCACTCAAGAACACTGTTGGCATCGAGAGACAAATGGATGGAAATCCCATCTTCAATGGTGCAGTTATGGCTTTTGATAAAGGCAGGTAATGTCAAAGTTTGTTAATTTTCTCCCAAATAGTCCATATTTTATTACTCTTATAGTTTAGAAGGACTTTGTTTGTGTTATTGCGAGCTTAGTGCACTAGGTTAAATTCCGTATAAGTATCCGCCTGTTTAATATATCTTGTCTGCTAGTTCAGTTGCCTGCAATTGGTTTGCTTGAAACTGCTCTTTTCCTTCTACGAGATGCTGAAGCTGTAATTCATGGTTGTTTGTATCTAGAAAGTTTTTTTTGAATTATCATTTTCCTCATTCATATAGGTTATTCAATTAAGAATACTCACAGTTGATGCTTTCTACCATATAGGTTACTTCATGCAACTTCCATATTGACACTTTAGTTTTTGCAAATGTAGAACAGAACTCATCTACTATGTTACAAACTCATACACGCAAGCATGCGCACAGCCACAAACACACACACACACACACACACACACACATACACTCACTCACTCACCCACCCACCCACCAAGGTTCTCATAATGTTATTTGCATAAAAAATCAAGTGCTTGGTGTTTGACTTTCATTAACTGCATATAAAAGTCAAGTAACTGGTGACCAAGGCACTTGCCTCTGACAAATCAAATAACTGCATATAAAAGTCAAGTGCTTGGTGTTTGACTTTCATTAACTGCATATAAAAGTCAAGTAACTGATAATTCCATTGCACCATGTTGAGGCATGCGGACCTAGTGGAATTTCAACAAGGCAAGTTCTTGGGATCGCAAGGCATAAGGAGGACGCAGATAATCTCATTAATGCAGGTTTTACAATCAAATATAGTTCAAAATCTTTCTTTTTGTCATCTCGTTTCAAGATACACACTGTATAGGGTACTATATGTAAAATGGAAATAGCAACATCCCATTACCTGTGTTCTTCTTTACGCAGACTTTATGTGTAAAGCACCAAGTTTCATGATTGCACATGTTGATGATGTAAGCAGTAAAGTTTGCATTGCTACTGTTATCTACCAATGTATTCTCTGTTCATAATTTCATTCATTTGTTGCATATTTTCGATGCATTGTTTTTAATATAAGACATGATAGTTGTTTTTGAGTAGTACACGAGCTATTGCTATCTTTTTCTGCTTCAGAAAATAAAAGGATGAACTATGTAGTTTATAGAAAAAGGTATTGAGTGCAATTAGGAACGGATATAGCATGATCATTTATACACGTGCAATTGGAAATTTTCTTCCGGAGTTGGTGTCTTTTTCTCTTGGTTCTGCTAATTTTAGCAGTTCTCAGGGAAATCGGTATATGCGTGGTTAATCAGCACATGAATTATCTTTTATTATTCTCCCTTTACTCCTTTATAATCATCTTGTTTTGGCCTTTAATAAGGACTCTTTAACATATCTTACTCGATGCATCAGTCCTTTCTTGATGGAGTGTTTGGAGGAGTTCTATTCCACGTATGATGATGCTCGTTTACATTGGAATGGAGCTGGTCTTTTAACAAGAGTGATTAACAGGCTTAATGGCAAAGGGGTTAAATTCTTTCGGCATGTAGACATAAAGATGGAACCTCCAAGCTCTTTTTTCCCAATCAGTTCAGAAAACATCCTCAGGTATATTCATTTCTTCCTCGCTTTTATGTGGTGATTTTTTATTGTTTAGCTTGTCATGCTGGTTTTTTGTTAATACTAGCTAACTCAGATACGGCGGCTCTTATGTACATAGTAGAATCATTACACCGAGAATCATTTCTATAATTGCTGTCATGAAATTCACAATATGTTTTATTTTTATTCAGTATGAGTTATATATATATATATAATTGGATGCCCTGATCATGGTTGATTTGAGTTATATCCAGGTACTTGGCTGAAGCAACAGGTGAAATTGAAAGATCGCAGGAAGAAAATCTGTTTGCAAAGATTCTGAATGAATCAACTGCGTTTCATTTCTGGAATGGCTTGACGGCGGCACTAGTTCCTGAACCCAACAGTCTCGTGGACAGGCTTTTAAACCACAATTGTCTCTACTGCCATGACATATTATGACCTAGTAACTACATATCCATACTTCATTCATTTGAAAACATCATGTACGATTGAAGCAACTGCTGCTGAGGTGGGTAAAACGGGACCAGGGATAATATAGAAATGTACAGGTCGCCCATGGAAAATATAGAAATGTATAGGTTGCCCATGGAAAACCGCATGATTTCTCACAAGTAATTTTGTCTTAGAATCCATCGACAACAATTATATGTAAGCTTTACGAACATCTTCGAGTTACTTGTGCAGTCCAAAATATGCGAGAAGTATGTCCCTGCACAAGGATCAAGTGCATACAACAGAACCATCTAACTGATTCAAGCATAATCAGTGTCGTCATCACATTTTTTTTCTTTATGTTTTGTATTTGACTATGGCTTGTTGGCCTTAAAGGATCTGGATAATTCTTTATGTCTATTTTTAAAAAGTTTCACCTTGCATATACGTAATCAATATGAAAAATAGTAAGCGTGTGCAATACAATTGTTTTTCTCTTTTCAACATGCTTTTTTTGCCCCCTCCTTTCTTTGACTATGTTTTTGCATCACCATCTAGTACTGGCTTCTGATAGACATTTTTATGAGGGTTTTTTCCGAAAGTAGTAGGAAATACAAATGGTTCCAGATTTGTGGTCAATTGAATGTTTCTAAAATGAAATTGTGTGAAGGAGATATGCCAAAGTGCATCTCCTTAGAGAAGGAGGTTAGGCAACTGATCCGCAGCTCGCGAACCGGCGGCGCCGAGACCGGGTTCAGGGTAGTTATAACGGCGGTCCATTAAAAAACTTGAGCAATTGGGCGCCAAATCGCGCATGAGGGGGGATGTCTGCTAGCTAAACGCATGAATTCCTCTATTAAGGGTTACTCATCTGATCAAAAGAGAAGAAAGTGTTAATATATTTCTCTTTTTCTAGGGTTTACTTCATATCTTGGTCTTGCTCCTGCTTCCTTTTTCTTACAATTTACCCCCCCTCCTTTTGTTACATTCCTGCGAGTTCATCAGATACAAAAAGATACCAGAAAAACTAATCAAATAAAAAAAAAATGCAGTCATGATCGTCATCTAAGTGTAATTACGCTTTGCAAGAAGATCCTGACAAAACCTAAATCACCGTAATTCTGTTTACATCGAGCCAGACCTTAATATTACCAAGCAAAAAGCCAATCAAGAGCACAACATAAAGAAAGAGACAAAACTAGCAACTAGAAGAACCAATGTGCAAGAAAAACTCTCTGAAAAGACGAAAAAATACTGCTCCATTTATGTAACAATTCAAGATAACACATCTTTCTAAAGCCTGAGAGTCAGATCGAGTTCTATGTATTCCTTCTCCATCTCCTGAACACGCCCTGAATTACTCGCAGCTTCATCCGTCGTCGTCGCTGCTCGCTCTCTGTCCTCCTCCTCTTGAGCAAACCTTGAATCGCTCAGGAGAAAATTGATCGTCACCAATCCCCTCTTCTCCTCCTCCGCCTCCTGAACGCACGTCAGATTACTCGTAACTTCATCCAGCATCGTCGACGTCGACGTCGCTTGCCCTCTGTTTGCTTCCTCCACCGCATTGGCCGTGAGCTTCACCTTCTTGGCATGTGCACGTTCGTCTCTATGAAGGGTTTGGTGCCCTCCGAGCGCTCTGGGGCAAGTGAACTTCTTATCACAGAACTTGCACTGCTTTGCGTTAGCTTCGTTGCCTGTTAGCTTTTCCTTCATGCCTTGCTCACGCTCAATCCGATGAGTTGTTTGGTGGCCTCCGAGCGCTCTCGGGCAACTAAACTTCTTGTCACAGAACTTGCACTGATAAATCTTGGACGGTTTCTCTTTTTCTTGGCATGGCTGATCACTAGCGAGGTCGACACCGGCTTCCTGAGTCGATGATTCCATGAGGAGAGAGAGATGGTGATTTTGTTCGGCTTCAGTTTCTGTCTCTGTAGCTGTTTATATAGATTCAAAGAGAGAGAGAGCTCCTATGTCGAATAGGAGAGGGAGAAGAATCTACAGAAGCAATTCCCGATGATGTACAGGACTCTGTTTCTTAATAGGATTCTAGCTGAAGAACTAAAAATAATTGCTTTAGAACAGTAGAAATATATTTAGGTTACATCGCAGAACACCCCCTAAGGAATTGCAGGATTGGCAAAACGTCCCTTTAGAGTTTTAAAGTGAAACTTCATCCCCTTCAATCTTCTAATTTCACAAAACTAAATTGGATGTAGAAACTAATATCATGAGACAAACTAATTATATGCACTCTCATATAAACATATATATGCTTATTATACCGAATAGGTCTTTTTCCTCTAAAAATCATCTTTAAAATAGAGTAATTATATGAAAACCGCATTCTATTTTTTATTTATACATGAATACATTTAAAGCTGGTTGTTTATTGCAATCAACCCCCTCCAAGTCAAATTCTCCACTTAAAACCCAAAATTACCTTTAAAAAATTGCATATTCAAGGTACATAGACTCATTTTTTTTTGAAGCTTAGATTTTATGGTATGCCAATCAACCATAAAATGCTAGCCACAAACCATAGGGGACCAATAGCCCCGGAAAAATTCTTTAAGGACCCAAAATATGGGATCAATAGGGGGACAAGTAAGGTGTCCTCTTCCTATTGGATAATAAGTTAGCCATCATTAATAATGGCCAACTCATTATCCAATAAGAGGGGGACACCTCACTCACTTGTTCCTTTTATTGATCCCATATTTTGATTCACTGTAGCAAAGCTCATAGCCCCGTATTGTTTAACAGCAACCAACACATAATAATGACAATTATTGGCACGTGCATTTATCCCATCGGTTTTCCACGTCAATTTCGCGTCCGGTCTCTTCCCATCTCTCCTCTTCCCGATTCCTTCCTCAATGGATAAACCCGCTCACCGCCTTTTCCTAATGATAATAGCCCTTACCTCGCTTCTCTTCTCTCCGGCGCCGACGCTGGTCGCCATGGCGGCGGAGGACAAAGCGAACGTGAGTTCACTTAATTTGTGGGGTCTTTAATTTGGGACACCGACAAAGACGAGAGTGATCCTGTGGCGGCATTGGAAGCCGAAGGTCCTTCGACCGTCGATAGGGACTCCGATGAGCTCGCCGGCAGGTTCTCGATCATCTCTCGATAGCATGCTCCAGCGGGCCATAGGTAATTTTGGTTCCCTGTCCCCTTTTTTGCTTTGATTCAGTTTCGAGTTGTTGATGTTGATGCGGTTGATTCTTCACTTGTTATTTTTATATCTTGGTATTAACTTTTTCTCAACCATAGGTGGCTTTATAAATTTCAATGATTTTGGCGTTTTTATAATTTTGTGATGAGAATTCTTGAAGCATTTCGCCTTTGATGATGATTCAGATTCTCAAGTTGTTGGACGAGCTGAACCTATCGTAATTTCGGTTCCCTATCGCCTATTTGCTTCTGATACTGATCATACTGTGCAGAAAACATACCGGGCTAAACTGCTAGCTAGTCCGGTATGTTTTCTGAGGTGTGTTTAAAAGTTGATTAGCAAATGCTAAACACATTCAACATTAAATTGTTGGATTTAAATCTAATTAAATCTATTTGTGGACACATATGATTAATCTGTGTGTATTGCTATCCTTCAGGATAACCCACTAAAGTGATCAATTAATTTGGGTTAATGGATATTTAAATAAATCATGTGGCTATATGTGCATATATCAGGTTGTAATTGTAATTTGATGAGGGGCCAAATTACAAATGTACAACACCTATATATATGAGGTTATGGTCCCTAATCTAGGGTTAGCCACTTTCATTCTCTCATCCCCATCTAAAGAGATCCATAAAGGAAAAAACCCTAAGGTTAGAAGATCATCAAAACCCTAATCATGTTTTTTTTCAATGGATTCAGGTATATGCTTCCGCACCTTTTGATTCTTGTTAATCTCTTTAAATTAATCATGGTTTTAAGATTTAGATCTCAAAGATTCAGGTCCTACATAAATTTTATAAAATCAACCTCTTTTTAGCCCGTCTTGATGAGCTGGAAAAAAAAGGTCGATTTTGCTAATTATTTAGCAAAAAGATCGTTTTTGTTAATTATTTTTTAAAATGGACTTTTTTTAAAAATTCTCCTTAAAGAAAATATAGAAGCTGTTTTACATGAAGATACGAGGCATTTTCTAAACCTCTGCACCAACAAGCAGCAGCAACCGTATTTTTTTTTTTCAGTTCTATTTTTCTCAAATTCCGGAAGAAATTATAACCTAGAGAACAGGAAAATGCATATCACACAGAAAATCAGGCTAACACCTCTGAGCTCACTGAAACTTTTGAAGATTTTCCGAACTTTGAGTAGTACAAATTTCAAACAATCAAGAGCAAGCACACAGAGAGTCAACAGATTCAGCTGAGTCAATAAATCGACGCTATTTTAATCAAAGAAGACGCCGAGCAGAACAATTCAACCTACATTCACAAGGCATCACTGAACGATTGAAAGGACCAATTACCCCGCCTCAAGAACCAATTATCTCCGCTATCCCTCACTATTTGGGAGGATTGAGTATATAAGATTACACTTCTAAATCTGCTCCATCAGCCTTCAACTTGTCAATGCCAACTTTAATCAACCTCAACCATCCCTCACACACAGTCACAACCCTATCATCTTACGAACCAAATTCAACTACGATGCGTTTTGACTCCGTGCTGCTCGGTCTGACTGACTACAAAACCCTAGCAGCAATTAATTTTTATTCATGAGTGAAGATAATCAGAAACCAATCTGGACATTCTGTTTTTCACTCCCATCATAATTCCGAAAATACGAAAGAGCTGCTTGTTTCTGCATGAAAACGATCCAAATCCTACTTCAGATATTTCGTAGCAGATAATAATACTTGAATATGAAAACATTCAAGCAGTATGCCTCCACCAACGCAAGAAAAAAGGACTTTCAAACTTGAGATATGAACATAATAAGGCACTTCATACATACGCTTTTTAATGAATATATCTCTTTGACTTGATGCTACAAACACTAGCGCCCTTACATTCTTGAGAAAGATCATTCATTTGCAAAAGTTGAACTGGAAGTTCCTCGAGAGCCTATGTCAATCAAAGTACAATCTGCAAATTTATAATGGTGCTCAAATCTTGATGCCCGGAAACCTGTTTGACCAGAAAGATTTTGTTAAGCCACTGGTCAACAAGGATCGCGACAAATGAAATCCATAAGACAATAATAGTCCTATAAATTGATATGGGCTGATAGATGATGATTCAAGCAAAGTTCAAGCAAGGATTTTAACCATGTACAAGCAGCAGCAAGCATAATTGGATCGCTTCAGATTTTATTTTCAGCTCTAAAATAAACAAAGCAAATTGAAGGATAAACAAATTATGTTCGCCTCTGACTTTCACCTAGTTGACCATTCATTCAAATGCTCCGACCATAACTTTAACATAGGAAACTTACCTTCCCTTCCCCCAATCCCCCCCAACCCCAAAACCCCCCATCCCCCAACCCACCCCACCCCCACCCCCAAAAAAAACAAAACAAAAACAACACACACACAGAGACAATCCCCACCCCCAATAACTCCCATTCTCTGAAGACTGCACCTTAAAACATGATCTCTGATACATCGGAGAAGTAAAAATCTGGATAACTTAAAGCCTATTTCCTTAACACCAATCTCTCTTCCTTCCTCTTCTCATCTATGCTTTCAAAAGTGGGTTTACCAGTTTGGTCTCAGATGGTAACAAGGGAGTTTCAAGGAAGCAAAAGCAAGAGGAAGCGGATAAAAGTATGAGAGTTTTGCGATCAAAGTTATCAATAAACTCCCCCATTGCTCTTCTTTTGGATGTAAGGCAGATTTAGTTCGGACAAACCCTGTTTAGAAAAAAGTAGATAAATCCAAGGTAGTTTACAATGAAGAGAGTTGCTCTGGAACTTGGAAGATTCAGGTAAGCCTCCAAATGGTACGATAGAGAGGCTCAAGTGACTGGCTAAAAGCAGGATTTGTGAAGTGAATAAGCAGGACATACAAACCTACAAATAGATGGATGATGAGCAATATTCAAATATGACAGGTATAATCCCGCATCATCTTAAAGCAGATTTATAGGCTTACAAACCAAAAGTTCCGAGATGGCCATTCCACATAACAGGGACTGAAAGGTAGGAAAAGTAAGGAAGAAGATTTTCACAAACACAAAAAAGAAAGCAGCACTTAAAGCTATTGCAAATAACGTGGGCGCATAGTGGACTACAATTCTACAAGCTTAATTCTACAAATTTATGGTTTCAGGTGAAGGTCTACTCAGATTAATGGGTTAGCGTTAGTTACGTCTCAAGAAAAATGTCGGGCACCTGATAATCGTCCTAGTATACCCTCTCTTTAAGTTCATCCGCTAAGCATGAATATACAAGGTGAAAGCATCGTTAGTCATACTTCTGCACATATGTTTGAAGATCATAAACTAGTAATGGGCATTTTTTTTTTTAATTTAGTGCATGCAATTTACCAATTCCCTATCTTCTTATAATGCCTTTCTGCAACCAAAACCATTTCCTAATTAATTAAACGATCCAAAATGTTGTTATTGTACGGAAATGCATGAAGAGATAACAATCAAATACTCAATCACCATAAATTTAACTAAATTTTTTTTAAAAAAAAGATAAGAATATATAAAATGCAATACCCATGGTAGTAATTTACCACGTGGAGAAGCTGATACACCAAGCATCAAAGAGACTCATGATACTCCTCCAGAAAATGCAAAACCGGTTAGGTTGAAGCCTTTTTTTATGAAATACAAAGGAAAATCAAGAATTTGGTGAAAGATCATATTAGGCAAAGAATTGATAATTGAAATTTTACAGTGCGGGTAACTTTTGGTAACATAACGGGTGATAAAGGAGAGAACTTTAGGTCATCTGTTAGATGTTCCCCAATTTTGCTGAGGGAACATCGTGAGCCTCTTTGATTAGATTTGCAACGGCAAACTCTGCATCAATATCGCACTCTTTATTCCAACCAAACCCTAACCAGCACAGAATCCATAATTAGACTCAGACATACAATCAAAAGCTAAATAAAGGGAACAAGGACGAAACTTTGATCACAAGATCCAACAAAACTCACCAAGAATCGGAACTTCAGAAATAGAATTAGGGTTTCCGTTAGTCTTCTTGAAAAGAGGACATGCAAAGAGAGAGCGAGATCTTGGCCTGCTGGCACTGTGCCCGCTTCATCGACGTCCCTGCGCTCGAGCACATGCTACGCACGGCCTCGCACTCGTCAGGGCACGCTGCCGAGATGAGGCACTGGGCCAGCGAGCGGTTGATGTGGCGACACGTCAGCTCCCTCTGGCGAGGGTCTCGGGTGCGACGATGGCAATCGGAGAGCGCGCGGTGCAGCGTACCGCAGCTCGCTGGGATTTGTGAGTCTCCTCCGCCACCGTCGCCATCGTGTTTTGTTCTCCCGCTCATTTGCTCTCTAAGAAGGGATTGGACGAAATTTTGCCGGTGGGCTTTGTTTGGGAGTTTACTGAGGCCGAAAACATAAAATGTTGTTTTTGAGTTTAGTACGGGGAACCAAGAAAAGGAAATCGGTACAAGGAAATCAATATAATAATATTTTTATCCATTTCCATTCCTAAAACTCACCCACAACATCTAATAAAAAATTATTTTTATCCTCCAACTCATCTCATTTCATCTCCTTTCTTACCTTTAAGGGGCTGTTTGGTTGGTTTCCTAAAAACCAAGAAAAGGAAATCGATACAAGGAAATCAATATAATAATATTTTTATCCATTTCCATCCCTAAAACTCACCCACAACATCCAATAAAATATTATTTTTATCCTCCAACTCATCTCATTTCATCTCTTTTCTTACCTTTAAAAATAAACCAAACACAAGAAATGTGTCACATCATCCAACTCATCACATCTCATTTTATCTCATTTTTAAAAATTACACACATCATCCAATAATATTGTGACAACTCATCTCATCTCATTAAACATTCCTTTCCATCCATTTCCTCAAAAAAAACAAGAAATCAATTTCCTTAAGTACGTGTCACATCATCCAATAATATACCTCCAACTCATCTCATCTCATCTATTTTCTTATTTTTAAAAACGAACCAAACACAAACAACCTCAAAACATCATCCAATAATATACCTCCAATTCATTTCCTTATTTTTTTAACCAACCAAACAACCTCAAAACAAGTTTTTTAAAAAATCACTCACATCATCCAATAATAAGGTGACAACTCATCTCATCTCATCTCCTATTCTATAATTTCCTTCTTTTTTAACCCAACCAAACAACTTCAAAATAATTATAATAGGAAATAGGTTTCCTATTTTTTGATTTCCCAGTGTTTTTTGCCAAACGAACAGCCCCTAAAAATAAACCAAACACAAGAAATGTGTCACATCATCCAACTCATCACATCTCATTTTATCTCATTTTTAAAAATTACACACATCATCCAATAATATTGTGACAACTCATCTCATTTCATTAAACATTCTTTCCATCCATTTCCTCAAAAAAAAAATAAGAAATCAATTTCCTTAAGTACGTGTCACATCATCCAATAATATAC
>BQKN01000091.1:412555-445531 GCA_022839385.1 Asparagus kiusianus
TACTTCCAAAATCAGTGGAACTTCACTTCTTTCTTAAGGATCAATAAGCTCGCAAAAAAAAAAAAACATGTAAAATAGCTTTTACAACAGAACCAATCGATCTCTAATCCTCTTTTCTTGAACATTAAATCTTCTCTCCACGCCAATTTGCAACAGGACTAGAAGAAATCAAAACTAAGCTGAAAGGGGCTTAGCTCCCTGATCGAAATGCGGTGTCGTCTTTAACAGACATCCGATAAAAATTGGAACGACGCTGAAAAAATCAGCACAGAAAAGAGCCTGCTCAACTAAGATGCAAGTCATCGTTACCACCACCGTCCTCCACATACCCACCCTCTCCTCCCTCCACCACCACCGGCCGCCACGCTGACGCCGTCAAAAGCGACAAATCCTTCCACCCCAACTTCAAACAGCCTCCCTCCTCCACCAACGTGTAACCTTTCCAAGGAAACATCCCGAGCAACAAGCTCGCCTGCGCCGCGGGACTCCCCTCCAAACTCACCCTCCCAAACCCCACCCTCCTCATCTCCTCCCCCCACCTCTCCACCTTCACCTCCCCCGTCCTCTTCGGGCCCCCAACCGCCACTATGTTCCTTATCTCCGTCCCCAGCACCTGCCTCTCCACCGCGAACCTCTCCGCGCTCTCCCCCTCTAATCCGTCCCCCAACGCGTCGAACAGCGCCGAGTAGTAATGCAGCGCCTCGACGAACCTCCCCAAGAAATCGCCCGCGTGGCTCAAGTCCTGCTCCACTATCGTTATCAGCTTCGGCCGTATGGCTTTGAGGAGCCTTAACGTACCAAGGTCGGAGCCTGTCACGTCGTAGAGACAATGGTGCATCCAGTGGATGATTGTCACTTCTTGGTGGTGCCGCGGGAAGAAGATTGAGGGGTCGGTTATGTTGCCCATTTTGCCCTCGACGGGTTGGAACTCGAAGGGGAGGTTTAAAGCGGAGGCGAAGTCGGATAATCGGCGGCCGGTCGCTTCGAGGAGCTCGATGGAGGAGCCGAGGCCGGTGATGCGGAGGGATCTGAGCTTGACGGGCCGAGAAGCGAGGATGTGGAAGAGGCCGGGCCACTGGAGGCCCTGGATAATGTCGAGATCGATGATGTGGACGCGGTCCTCGCCGTCGAGGGCTTGGAAGATGGCTTGGTTGGCAGTGAAGTGGGAGAATTTGATCAAGGGGGAGATCGAGTTGTAGGATTGGAACGCTTGGGAGATTTTCTGGGTCTGGGTTTTGAGGGTGAGAGGAGAGTAGGTGCCGAGAAAGGAGCTGATGATGCGGGCGTTGAGGGCGTCGGCGAAGTAGGCGGCGACGCGCTCGGCGGAGGAGCCGAAGGGGGAGGAGAGTTGGGAGATTTCGGGGAGGAGGTCGCGGGCTTGGGTGAGTTGGTCCATGGCGACGGACTCAGCGCATTGGAGGAGGAGGCCGAGGAGGCGGAGGCCGCGGGACTCCGGGCCGGGGGCGTCGGCGCTGCTTGAGGCGGCAGCCGCGCTGTCGCCGCCCGCGGTGGCGGTGGTCTGCTTTTTGCGTGCGCGAGAGTCGCTGTCGTCGCGGTCGGAGCGTTTGTTGGGTCGGGTGTCGGTCATGGGGGCGTTGAGGGAGGGTTGAGGGAGGAGGAGGCTTTCTAACATGATGAGCTGGAGGGAGTTGGATGAGACTTTGGGGAAGGGGGCCGGGGCGAGTGAGAATTGAAAGGTCGGGGGATGGGGAGCGTGAGAGCCCTGTAGATTGGTGATAGTTTTCGTTGCGGTGGGATTACGCCGTTAGGCTACGGCCGTTCGTTTTCGGGTTCGGATATACCCAATATCATACTTAGTTACTTATATTGGCTCAGGGGGTGTTTGGTTCAATTTCTACAAACTATAAGAAATATTTTCCATCCAAAATATAATTTTCTTGTATTTCTTTAAAAAGTTATAAGAAAAGTTTTGAGAAATCAAAAAGTATCAATTTTCTTATTTTTTGTACTTTGCTTGTTTGGTTCAAAACAAAAAAATGGCCCATAACTTTATAGAAAATAGCAAGATTTCCTATTATTTGTAGAAATTGAACCAAACACCTCTTAAATTTATAGAAAAGTGCCAACTTTATAGAAAAATATCAATGTGGTGTCAGATTTCTGGGTGATTTCCGCTCATTTTGAGAGGAAATTGATTTCTGTAAATTTTGGTACTTTTCTGTACTTTACAGAAAATATTTCTGTAACTTTTTTTAAAACCAAACACAGTTTACGAAAATCTACAGAAAATTTTTAATTACAGAATTACCATTGTCAGATATTTTGAGAAAACTTTTCTATAAAATTGTACAACCAAACACCCCCTTAGGCTACATTACATCATAACCCCCCACCCCCCACCCCCACACACACCCCGCCGCCAACCCAACAAAAAAAACCCACCCCCACGCAAAAAAAAAAACAAAAGTCTTTAAAAAATAAATTTAGATAATCATCAGAATACCCCCCTAACTTTCAAAATATCAGAAAACCCTCTTAAGTTTAGAGGTTATCAGAAACTCCATTTTCTTTGAGATTTTATCAGAAAACTCCCCTAAATTGAGCGTGTTTTTTTGATAAAATCTCAAATTTAAAGTGAATTTTTTGATAAAATCTAAAGTTAAAGGGGTTTTTTGATAATCCATATACTTAGGGATTTATGATATTTTGAAAGTTATGGGGAGTTTTCCAATAATCATCCAAAGTTAAGGGGGGTATTCTAATATTTGTAATGGCACTTAAATACCATATTATTTCAATACTTACCCTCAATCTCAATTTTAAAGGATAAGATATTACCACGTAGGATTATAACAATCAAGCTAATGGTTTTGCAAACACTACAATGATTTTGGTGAATATAATTTTTTTTATGAATGGTGAATATAAATTTATATATTAATATCAAATATCTCTAAAACTAATTTAAAAAAACCAAAATACTTATTTTCCAAGTCCTCCAAATTTTATCAGATATCTTAATTCTCCCTCTTCGTATATACTTCAATCGATCAGTTGGAATTGTTGTATCAAATAAATTACTAGGCAAAAACTACTCTTGAAGGACAACATGCGTCTCGATTAGCTAACTTATGCACCATAACACTAACCCAACCCAGGTCTCACGAATGTCAGCTCCCCTCCTTAAAGCACTTTGAGACCCGAAGTGAAAAGTGTCCTCACTCGGACCTTCTCAAGGAATCTGAGATGAAAGACGTCCTCACTTGGGTTTTCCCTCAAAAACCCAAGGTGAAAGGTGTCCTAACTTAGGCTTTCTTGAAGGACTGAGATGAAATGCATCTCCACTCAAATCCGGGGATGCATCTTGTACCACGGGGAAACCTATCTGCTTCATCTTTTCAAGTGACGTTAGCTAGTCTCTGTTGCATTAAATGTATGGTCAGAGTCATCATTACTCTCCCTCCAAAGTCATAATGAGTCCTCGGACCACGCCAACATCTTTGCCATCCTGTCATCATCGCATTAAATGCGAGGATGACTCGGATTACCCACTGTCGAATGCGTGTAAAGTGTCGGTTGACTAAGCTTAATGTATTGACACAGCCAAAGTTACCAAATGCCCTTTTCTGTTCACTACGAATATGCATATTGTAGTCTGCATGAAGGTACGTTGTTCTCTACGCGAGAAATCCCTAAAAAAACTACTTTTATATATTTTCTCCCAAAGATCATCACTAACTTGGTCGTTTCTGCTTAGAGGGATCAACCATCAAAGAAGACTAAGGGATCCTAAGCTCTTCCAAATCCACCATAACCACTCATAATTAAGTTTCTGACATAAACAACAATATGTTATTTTTATCAATATATTTTCTTAGTAGAAGATTTAGTTATATATGATTAGAAATGGAATTTGAAACTAGGAGAGGAGTTAACTATTTATCACCTGATTAGAAAAGATTTTTTTATTTTTCTTATCAACTTTCTTAGAAATAATTAAGTTTTATAATAAATAAAATTATATTGGTATTTGTAAAACCACTATCTTCACTGTTGAAATCACAGAAACCACAGGTGACCTGCATGGTAGGGAGGTTCAGTATAACTCCCAACGAATTGGGTTTGATTCCCATATAAAAAAAGAAAAGCTTCCTTGTTGAAATCCTATGTGGCTATGTTTTATTCCTTGAATATTAGATTGAGGGTGAATATTGAAAGAATTAGATACTCTCTAATTACCATTTAGTCGGAGAAAATCCGAATGCCGTTTCACATGTAAATTGAGGATAATAATTCGAAGGACAAATTTCTTTACTATCAAATAAGAAATTGAAAGACGATTTCTTTACTGTCAAATTAGAAATTAACTAATGAAGATTAGTTTCGTTGATCTCAGTCGTCGGCCGTCTCGGCATTTGTCACTTTCTTGTGGATAAAACAATTAGGAGAAGGGGATTTGTTGTCTTGAGCAAACCCATTTCTTAATTAATTGCTTAACTCACCTTAATTAAAAGGTGTTGATTGGAGTCAGCTGGGGATTCTTCGAATGTATGGGGACCAGCATTGAAAATCATCGTCAATGGCCGTTCTTGCGTGATTGAAGGAATTGGGTGGCAATTCCACGGACAGCTTGTTCGGTTGTGTTTGGAGATGTTGCAGAGATTTGGATGGTGATTTGGGTAGTTATAGGCTCACTGTCAAATTATGATAATTGACTCCTTTTCGTCCTTAGAAAACAAGAAAAAGGCCATACAGACTGAGCTTGTGAAGCCCATTCCAGGTAAAATGATTTAGGGTATAATTTTCTATTTATAGAAGATCGATGATTTTCATGTGCGTAAGAGTGTAGAGCTAGGTTATCCATCTTACTAGATTGGAAATAATTAAAATTTCCTTATTGACGGGATGTCTGTCAAGAATTATTTAAAGCCCCGTCCGTTTGGTGAAGATTTAAGAAAGAGAGATTAATTAATTTAAGAAGAAAGATTGATCTATTTAATTAGCTCATTTGTCAGTCTAAGGAGTACATCAGCTAACCCATAAAATAATAACAAGTTTCTTTTAAATAACGGTGGATTAATTAAACACCTGTCTTTGGTCAACTCGTTTAAACACCCCTATAAATGCGCTATTTTAATCATCTTCTAATTTTTGTGTTTAATAAATTAAGACGGATTAACCCAGTATACACCCCAGTGATTTTTTTTCTTTTTTATTTTATTTTATGTGCTTAACAGATTAATGAGGGGTTAACTCTCCTTAACCCCTTGAATAACTCATTACGTACCAATCAACACCTTAGACTATGAGCTAGTGTGAACGATTATTTCACAAACGTTCTTACTTTAATTATCAGTTTAAATATGCGACTAAAAATTGTTATCTGAACTAGCATTCTTAGTCCTCCAATGTACTCTCAAGAAAGTAAATTAAAAAAGCTCAACAATAAAGTAAAAAAGATGAACGGAAGATAACCAGCTAGGAAGTGGGCATGGATATATTATTCAATTGAAATAATTTCGGAGGATTACTGCAATGATTTGGATCATGCATGTAGGAGTCCCCCGGAAGTAGAATTTTTGTTAGCCTTCATTTAGAAGGAAGTGCCAGATTCAAAGATCATAATCCTAGAGACATGCCCTCCTTGTTTAACTGAGGTTCAAACAGATTGATTAAGATAGTGAAGTGTTTTAGAACTATGAGGTATACAACAATATTTAGGTCTGGAATTATGGACCTAAGTCAAATCCGGATTAGATATTTTATTTTATTTTTATTTTTTTTATTTTTTGAATTCAATTTGGCTCGATCTATATCGTGTTTAGAATATATAATAATAATAATAATAATAATAATAATAATAAATAAACTGGGTTATTCTAGACTAATTAGAAATCCAATATCTTGTTGGATTGAAACTCAATTGGTCTAATATTCTTGTTGGATTCTTGTATAGATCCATTGAGAATCCAATCCAATGAGACCACCAATAAAATAATTTTATGCTCGGAGCTAATCATACACATGTTCATATTCATACAATAACGTTCAATGTTTCCTTGCCAAAGCTGATTGCGGAGAAAAATTATTAGGAACCGACTCAAACAAGTGGTGCTTGTACCGAGCTCAAGTTCATTTCATTGCTAACCGTGTATATTTCTCATCCAAAAAAAAAAAAAAAACACCTTTCAGGGGATGAAAAGGGAAGAGACCCAAAAGAGAGAAAGGATGAGTGAGAGTTTACGACCAGGCAGAGAGTCTGGTCACACAAAAAGCTAGTCTTCGAGAGGATCTATCATGGACAAGGCAAATGAACTTTTGCAAGATTCCATTTGGAAGTATTTTAGCAATCATACGTTTTTTAAAATTTATTTTCGAGGACATCGCTTTCCTTTTTTATTTTTATTTTTATTTTTGCTTCGCTTTTTTGCTATGTTGTAGCCTTTGGTAGTTTCCTCACTGACTTCGGATGGTTTGTTCTTGACCTCAAGCCTAGTCAGAGAGTGTTGGGACCTCATCTTCATTGCTGCTTTGCTTTGGTATTTGAGGTACATAATTGATCATGGGTTCTATCAATGTTTCTTCTGTTGAGCCCTTATCTGTCAGAATTTTGATCCTTTTTACTGTCAAAAAGTATTTGAAATATTATTACTTAATCATAGTCATTTGATTTATTGTGTGCAGTTATATTTATCCTAAGTCTAGCACTTACAATATTTTCATGAACTAACACTCATTTCTAATTTAAGTCAAATCTACCACACTCACGATATTTATTCTAAATCTAGCACTCAAGATATTACCATCAAAGCAAATCAACAGCTTTGATAAAAATAATAGTTTATCCGGTACTTTTTGATAGCGAGGAGGATTTAAATCCCTTAATTTGATACTTCACTTGTAAAAAGTATGACACGTATTTAGTTGGCATAATGTTTTTGTTGATGTTAATAAACAAACAGATAATATAATGGGAGTAAGGTTAATTAGGGGGCCGCTAACTTCTCCGAATATCTGGTTTTGAGCTAAGTAGTTTCAGCCTTCCCAAATAGCAATTTGTTAGAGGACGGTGACTAGTTCCCCCATTGTTCCTCCGATGATCAAGTCAGTTGATGGACTTGAGTGGGAAAATGATGAACTAAGTGAGTTCTATAGTGTAGTGCCGTAGAATTTGCAGATATTGCTTACTTAGAAAATTCCCCCCTTTATTCTCTAGAAAATTAGAATAGTATCTCTATTTATAGTGGTGGAAAAATGGTAGAATGGTAATCTCGGCCGAACACAAGATAGCGGCAAACGAGTATGGTCTGGCGGCTACGTCAGCACCAACTTTACAGTTGGCGACCGGCGAGTGGAGGAGAGGTCACCTCAGCATTTAATGTGAAGTGATTGAGGGCATGACGATGCCGGCATGGTTCGATGAGTCATGAAGACTATCGAGGCTAGAGGCATGATGGCGTTTGTCAATCATTTAATGTGGCATCGACGTGTTGTCAGCGGGAGAGGTTCGAGGTTGAAGTCGTCGTTTAGCTTGGTCGAGAAGTAACGCCTTTCAAGTCGATCCTGCGAGGCGTCAAATAACTGATCGAGTGGGCTCGTAGCGAGTCATCTTTGACAAGAGAACTAACAAGTACTGCCCTTCGAGTCGACCTAAGAAGATGTCAATTCGACGAGTCAGCAAAGTCAGGATACTTGGTGGTCCTTACCATCAATTCGATTTGAGCGGTGTACGTAGGGGGACACCTGTTCATTGCTGACAAAGGGTCGTACTTTGGCGACTGAAAACATTATAACAGTTGGCCCCTTCCACTTGGAGTCAGCTTGGGCCAGATCCGAGTGAAATGAGAGTAGCTTTGGATGGGCATGGGTGAGCATTAAATGAGAGAACTGAAAAGTCTTTTTAGATTTTTTGTGGCTGTCATCACCACACATTCTTTTTGACTGTCATAGCTTGCTTTTTGTGCCGGATTGCGGGCTGTTCGAGGTAAGTGGGCTATGCCTCGATCCTTGAGGTGTTATTCGGATTCCGAGAATTAATCTTGGCTGTTGGCCAAAGCTTGATCTGGCCGTTCAGATTCTGGTAGTTGCAGATTCAACTGTATGTATATAGATCTAGGGCCATGGAGATGGCGGTTATTATTGTAGGCATCGAAAATTGCCTATAGGTCTTCACGAACGGCTCAGTGCTAAGAAAAGACAATGAACGTCACAATCCAAGTCACAGGAGCTTGATTGATGTCGACAAACACATGAAGTGGGTTGACGAACTATGTGAAGCAACGGAGTTTCAGAATAATAAGGATACGAACTGATCGGGAGCCCCGTATCACTTATAAAAGATGAAATGCCCTTCGTGTCTTATTTATTCCACAGATGATCTAATCATTGGAGCTTATAGAACTCCTCGTCGGCTTTTCAACGCACTTTGAATCGCTTAAATCCGAGTTCGGATGAAGAAGTTACGGCGAAAACGAACAAACGTGCATAACAGAGCGTCTCAGCCTGAGTTGAGACACCCTGAGGTGTCTCGGCCCAACCGAGACACCCCAAGGTGTCTCGGCTTGAGCCGAGACACCCAAGGGTGTCTCGGCCCGAACCGAGACACCCGAAGGTGTCTCGGACTTTGTAGAGTTATTTTGACCATGATTCGTTTTGAATCTGAAGAAACTCAAAACATGAAATTTGTAGATCTTTTTGTCAGCTTTCCAACCCATCTAGAATCAGGTCATTTGGAGGTCATATGAGGAAGTTATGACCAAAATAGCCGAGACACTCACAAGTGTCTTGGCCATGGCCGAGACATCCAAAGGTGTCTCGGACTTTGTGGAGCTATTTTGATCATGATACGATTTGAATCTGAAGAAACTCAAAACATGAAAGTTGTAGATCTTTTTGTCAGCTTTCCAACACATCTGGAATGAGGTTATTTGGAGGTCATATGAGGAAGTTATGACCAAAATATCCGAGACACTCACAAGTGTCTCGGCCATGGCCGAGTCACCCAAAGGTATCTTGGACTTTATGGAGCTATTTTGACCATGATCCGATTTGAATTTGAAGAATCTTAAAAGATAAAAGTTGTATATCTTTTCGTTATCTTTCCAACACAATTTGAATCACCTCATTCTGAGGTCACATGAAAGAATTAGAGCTAAAATACTGAAGAGGGTACAAACTGTCTCGCACATGTGCGAGACATCCCGAACTGTCTCGCACTTGTGACGTATTTTTTGACGGTTTTCGATCGGTTTTAACCGCCCGGACCTCCTGGAAGCCTATAAATACAGCCCTTAGAGCCTTATTTTTTCAGATCTGGAATTCTGGTGCCTCGGCGAAGCCCTGCTGAACTGAAGACTTAAAGTGCACAGATTTCAGAGAGGAAGAGGAGTTAGATCTGCAGCCCGGTTCGTTCCTTAGGATTATCCCGTTGCGGTAATCTTAAGAAGAGTGATTATCTTGCTTCGCCGAGATAAGAGTTACGGTTTCTCGATCCCTTCGTGGATAGACGAAACTCTGTCCAAATATTGATCGTTCGGTGGTCCACGGACTAACGCGTCCCCGTCACAGGCTAAGATCCCACGCAAGCAGCGGACGATAAACACCCGTTGCGTTTGTTTGAAGAGAATTATAATTTCTTTGTTTTTTTTATTGTGTAAAAGTCTTATAAAAAGACTGATTTTTGTATTCGTTGTAAACGTCTGAAGTTTATAATGAATCCCGCAATGAAACAAACAATTCTCACCGCAAACAATTGTCTTTTGAAATTCACTTCTGAGAACTCGAGGTCTTTCCTACTTATATTTTCCGACGATCATTTCTCCTTTCTAGAATGACATCAGATCTTGTAGACCGACGAACTCTTCTGACAGAGTTTCACTCCAAGGTGACCTAGGCACAGAAGAGGACGCTCCACAGGAGGTTTGATATCCTCCGAGAGTATGAGCCAATGGCCTCAACGAGGTCGAAGGCAGTCTATGATCATGGGCCGATCTGGGTCCACTTTACTTAAAGCACTTGGAGTTTGGCCTGTGGCTGCCCTTACACCCCTTTCTTCAATAAATTTTCATGGCTGTAGGGGTATCGCCGATCCAGATGAAGCCAAACACAATCACAACCTTGGTGAGGTTCGTGATGATTTGTCATTGGTTAGCAATAAAGTCATCTTTGCGAGTCTTGGGCCATCTAGTGAGTGTGAAAGTGAACCAGACTGAGCCCCACTTTCATTTTTAGATGGTGGGAAAGTACAAGCTCATCATCGGCCTTCCTGATTTGAATAAGGACTAAAATGAGAAGTTCGTCTGGGTCGTGGGGGATGACTTGGAGCTAGGTTGCTTGAACTGACTTGAGATAAGGAGGGAAGTACTGATGGCTGGTGATCTCCTTAACGCCGAGAGGGATGCACTGGATCAGATCAAGATGTATGCTAGCTCTCGCTGAGTCGAGCACATACTTGACAACTCGGTCTTGTGGGTTGCTAATGTATTTGTCGTGCCTCCCTCCGCTAAGGACTAGGAGAGGGCTTCAACCCTGATTTTAGGAACGGCGGAGGCGACGATAGCGCCATCCACTCCTCTAGCTCACTGAGTCGACATCTCCTTAGGTCGACTTGAAGGACGGTACTTGTCGATTCTCTTATCAAAGACGACTCACTACAAGCCCACTCGACCAGTTATTCAATGCCTCATGGGGTCAATTTGAACCTCGAACCTCTCTCGCTGATAACTCGTCGACGTTACATTAAATGCTTGGCAGACGTCATCATACCTCTAGCCCTGATAGTCTTCATGACTTATCAAACCACGTCGGCATCACAATGCCCCCGACCACTTCACATTAAATGCTGAGGTGATCTATCCTCCACTCATCGGCCGACACATGTAAAGTAGGTGCTGACGTAGCTGCCAGGCCATACTCGTTTTGTCGCCATCCTGTGCTTGGCCGAGATTACCATTCTATCATTTTTCCACCACTATAAATAGAGATACTATTCTAATTTTCTAGAGAAGAAAGGGAGAATTTTCTAAGTAAGCAATATCTAAAAATTATATGGCACTACACTATAAAACTCACACAATTCATTATTTTCCCACTCAAGTCCATCAACTGACTTGATCGTCGGAGGAACAACGGGGGAACTAGTCCATGTCCTCTCACGGATTGCTATTTGTGCATGCTCAAGATACTCAACTCAAAACCAGATATTTGGAGAAGTTAGCGGCCCCTTAATCAACCTCACTCCAATTATATTATCTATTTGGTTATTAAGATCAACAATTTTCATTAGACTGCTCATGACAAATTACCGCCCCCACCATAAAGGGAATAGAGTTTTTTTATTACTTTTATTTTTTTAGGAATCAAAACATTCTATTACATGGCTTCAAATAGAATTTGATTACAAATATAGTATGGACCATCAAATGAGTTTGAAAAAGAAGAATATTTATATATGCAAACATATTGGACAAGATTGTGCGCAAAATTATAACCTGAACAACAAAAGTGGCTTACGAAGGAGGAGTTGAAGCCCTTGAAAAGAGACCAACAAATACCAAAGGTACCCGAGATATGTTGCACGTGCACAATGGTACCATGCAACATAAGGCCAAGTTCAAGGAAATCAGATTCCAATATCACATCTTTCCAATCCATCAAGATATCCAAGCGTAGACTAATAAGGAGGGCATAAAGTTCACACTCATGGGGCAACGGTGGAGGACCAAGAAAGTAGTAAGAGGTTAGGTGTTAGGCAAGATGGTCGCGAGCAATGACTCTAATAGTAGAGCACTCATAGTTAGACGTGGTATCTACATCAATTTTTTTACAATCCTTGTGGGAGGTGCGGACAACAAATGAGGTGAACTAATATTGAATAGAGAACCTGAAGTGGTCAAACCAGAGGAATGTAGTTGCATATTGACCTCAACAAGGGTGAGAGTGGCAAGTGGGATCAATTTCTTGCCTTTAAAAATAGCGATGCATCTAGATTTCTAAAGAGCTTTGCTACAGAGACCCAACATATGAGACCAATAGAGGGGGATATGTGAGGTGTCCTCCTCCTATTATATAATGAGCTGGTCATCATTAATGATGGTCAGCTAATTATGCAATAGGAAGGGGACACCTCACATGTCCTCCCTGTTGATCCCATATTTTAGGTCATTGAAAAAATTTTCATTCCTAAATGAACCAGGAGATGATGAATGCGAAGGCTATCGCAGAGAGGTTTTGAATAGGGGCGTTGAATGGAGGTTCCATCCATGAGCCAAACCAAGAAGCCAGAGAAGACGGGGGAATATCACAATTCACATACATCCAAATAGAATGAGTGTATGCACAATCAGTAAATAAATGCTCCAAAGTCTCGTTTACCAATCCACGAAGACCATAGAGAGGGTCTAAAGACATACCATGTGTGATCCGAATATCCTTTGAAGGAAGGCCCCGATTTAAGGCTCTCCAAATGAACAGTTTGACTCGTTGAGGAATGACTTAATTGAAAGGATTTTCATAGCAATCTTGGCTGCAAGGGATTGGGAGGTTTTCATTGCTAGAATAGTGTTGTATGCCCTTACACATCTAATATATTTTTATGTAATATTTTTAAATATTAATTAAGTTTTATTGGTGCACATATTATTTGGGTATCTGTTATATAATTGTTGTCTTATCTCTAGAAATTGTTTTATTAGATCATGCACTATGATGGTCACTTGCTTGGAGATATGATCTAATTCAAAGTTTTCTTAATTTTGTGCTTAACCTATAATAGGTAAATGATAGCTTTGTTATAACATGTTATTATGCATGACAGTGGCACATGAGATGTGGTGGTTGATCTCAGCTTCCGAGAATGAAGATTGCCCGGGTGTATATCATAAGCGCAGATTGTGATATGTGTAGCACAAGACCACATTTGGATTCTCTAGGACATGTCATCCAATAGATGGAGAATTCGAATTGTAATGTGGTCCCTTAGACTTAATGATATTGTCATTTTTTATTTAATAATTTAATATACTTTGATATGATGGTTAAACTTGTTTTACAAGTGTTATACATCCTAAAATGTTGGCTACTATATTTTATTTAGGAAAATAATGGATATCTAGATAGGATTCAGTATACTTATTTTGATGAGCTAATTTATCATGCGTATCCCATGAAGATATTAAATTCCTGTCAAAGGGTCATTTTGAAAATTATTTTTCAAAATTTATTTTATTATAAAATAAAATATTTTGATCTTTCAAAATAATTTTTATTTATGTTCATGGGGATTGCAATCTTAGGCATGAACAAATAAGTGATTTGTCCTACTCAATAAAGTTGCCTAAAATTAATCGATACTGGAGGGGACTGAACATAAGATAATATTATTCATGAATATTTAATCCCATATTATGGAAGAGCTTTTATGAACAGTTTGTTGGATAAGAATTTGATTGTTAAATTAAAATTATTAATTTGATTAATAATTAATTCTCGATATAGGACCCAATTGGTCTCACTAATGTCATTAGAAGAGGTTTACATGCAATACAATTCTATTTCTATTCTCTTAATTGTTATGAAAAGAATATTATATCTTTAATGTTATGGATAAAGTTTTAATAATTAAGAATTATTTAAAAATTAAAATCTATAAGGCAAGTTCAATACTATATATAGGGTTCGTATGTAGCATTATTAAAAAATAGAGAAATAGAAAATTGAGAATCTATCTCTTGGTATTGCTCTTTTTAGGTGACAGGTGGATTTCAGTTGAAGACTCTTTCTCTTGAGGAAGCTATTTCGTATTAATCTTGAGACATATTATAGACGAAATTTGGAAAGCGTTTCGGGTATTCTTCTAAACTTTAATTAATTTTTATTAATCTACATTATATGCAAATTTCGCTGCTTTGTATGTTATGTTTTCAACATTCACATGGATGATTGTTGAGCGAGAGAAGGCTATAAATGGCGTTGGAGGAGAAGGCAAGGGTAAAGTTTCCATTCCAGACAAGAAAATCGATAGAGGAAATGTCAGAACATGGATGATGATCATTTTTAGCGTGGAGAATGTTTATTGTTGTAGCATGATCGAAGACATAAGAGACAAGATTCACGTTCTACGAGTTGGATGCATTATCAACGAGATTGGCCACCGTGCTGATATCGGGAGGGAAGGATGTTGGAATTGGAATGAGAGAAGATTGGTTCGACATCCATCGATCATTGAAAATAGAGATACTATTACCGTTCCTAATGCTCCAATAACATTTGTAGCGAGCTCGTTGCTTGACTTTTTATTAATGAGATGCGGGTAGTTTACCCTAAGTTTCACTAAAAAGAGATCTATAGTCCACATTCTTACCCAATATTGCAAAAAATTAGATTTTTTAGTTCCTTATTTTAGGATAAGGGTATTCTCCATTGCCAATAGAGAAATAACAATACCGCCATTTTAATCATAGACTTTTTTTTAATTCTAAAGTGAGCACTTATTAGTCATCACTGGTGTGAACACCGTGCAAAGCACGATATATTTTTTTCCTACTACAGTAATCCCGGTTTTAACTGCTACAACATATTTGGATTTTTGAATTGCTACAGTATTCCCGTGTGCTACAGTAATATTTTTTTTAAAAAAAAAATCAGTGTCCAGTTTCATGTTTGTTAGCATTCACTGTAGTGTGAATAGTAAATTTTGGGTTTTCCCATTTACATAGAGGAGTAAATACCCGCATGAATTCTACTCTTTCCTAATTTAGAGGAGCTGACACTTAACACTCATCCACGAAACTAATCAAGTATGGAATTCTTTTCCATATATAGTTGAAAACTGGAGTAAAGTCAATCAGCTTTCTTGTCATCATTTAGGAAATACGATCTAAATTTTTATTTTTATTTCTGTGAATGAAAGTATGAGGCAGCCGTTTTATTTCATTGGATTTCAAAGTCACCTGATCAACAACCTAAAACTTCAGGCCCAATTACATGACTCCTTAGTTTGGCCCATAATATCTCGGCTGAGTCCTAATTCTTTACGCTAAGATTTTGTTTTCGTCTGTTCTGAGTTCTGAGCAAAATTGGACGCGTAAATTCAACGCCCTCTTCCATTAAAAATTAATAAAAATAAAAAATTCAACGCCCCATTAGTAAAGTACTCGAAGCAATCTCTCTCCCGTCTTTTTCCTCATAAAATAAGGACTAAAATAACAAGACTAAACCCCCTCTCCACCTCTCTTATCCTTTTCCCCCTTTCCCTTTTCTTCTCAATTTAAACTCTCTCGTCCCTTCCACCTCACGATTAGGGTTTCTTCTTCCTACCCCTCTCAACCATGGCGGTGTTGATCGAAGATCTCATCAAAACGATCGAGCTGTTGCTGAGATTCAACAAGAAACACAGCAAGCCGAGGATCGATCCAGACCTCGATCCGGTCCTTTTGGTCCCTGGAATCGCTGGATCGATTCTGAACGCTAAGTATGAAGATGGAAGAGAGGAGAGGGTTTGGGTTCGGGTCCTTGGAGCCGATCATGAGTTCAGGACCAAACTCTGGTCCAAGTTTGATCCAGCTACTGGTATTATTTTGTCTTGGTTTTCCTTATAAATTATAATGTTCTAAACTGGATTGAGTACTGAAATCTGCGAAAACACTACAATTATCAGAGTAGAAGCTTTAAATTCTGCATGATTTCATTCTTATTGACTATAACTTGTACAAATTTAGCGGTAAAAATGTTATATCTGGAAATCTGTACAATAAAAATGATCAACGATATGCTTTTAAGTCGATTTTAGTCAAGGATTGGTGATATCCGATTTGGAGTACTTTACTGCCTTGCTTGTGTAAGTATATTGTTAAAATGTAACGAAAACATTGGCGACAAGGAAGTTATAATTGCAATGGAATAGGGGCGGATTCAGAAACTTTGGACACTGGGCGTAAGAAGTCTACAAATATAACTAGTAGATGCTATTTTCTATCTAAACTAGTATGGTGCACGTGCGTCGTTACGTATATATATTTATATATTATACAAACTATCTGTTAATTATTGATCATCTTGTTTATTTGGGTAATTATCATAAAATATCAGAACGATTTAATCGAGGTACATAGGGGTGTTTTGTTAACCAATATGAAACTGATAAGTTAGATGACTAAATATCTCTTTTTCTCTGAGAAAAGAATATATCTGTAGTAGTATATGTTAGTTATCAACTCCACAATTGTGTTCCCTTTGCACTATGTCTTTTATTCTATCTATATTGCACTCGTTTATTTTCTCCAATTGTAATAACTTTGGTGGAAGCTACCTCTTTTACATGTCATGCATTTGGAGGTTCTCCATGTTTAGTTGGAAATATGAATATAATAATTTTAAAATCCAACCAAACAGAAGTAGGAAAGTGTTTTCACGATATTTGCATGCTAAGAAATAGTTTCCTTAGTAATGATGGAAATGGGGATGAGTGAAATTGCAATTAGTCAAATTCATTGTGTCCTTTTTCTTTGAGCTATCCTTCCTTTCCTTGGCAGATATAAGTTATATGCAAAGATGTACATACACCATCAAAATTAAAATTTACTTGAAAACTTTAGCAAGACCTTCCAAGTTTCTACTATATAAACAACCTTGTTTCTTTTTATGTTCATGAAAATCATCCAAATATTGTGCTCTTATAATTCCTGAAATAGTCTCTTCATACATTATTTTATAGTTTCTCTGTTAAATAATTTTAATTGGATTTACTAAATTCATTAAGTAATATTAAAATAACAAAGACAAAATGTGCAAGTAAATAGCTTTTTTCTTCAAAAATATTTAGAGATCTAGTTAGATATTAGGTTAAGTAGGTTGTAGATAATTAAAACCAATAGCCTATTGATATAGAATCATTTTCATTGGAATTACTAAATTCATCAAGTTTCATTAAAATAAAAATATTCCGAGATTCAGTTAACATCATAGATTAAGTATGTTATAGAATATTAAAACTGATCACCTATTGATATAACATGGAGTAGAGAATCTTTTAAATGCAAGGTTCACAACAAAGAAAAGGGTTAGGTTAATTACAGAAAACCCCTCTGAACATTAGTGGTTTTGCACATAACCATGCAGATTTTTTTAATCTCATATTAACACTCTTGAACTTGATGTTGTCTCTCAAAGCTACCTGGACTTAAATTTTTTTCTTGCAGAACTCCTTTCTGTAATTTGCAAAGAATTAAAATTTTCTTGAGATGAAAACACCCTAAATCAGGGGAGGAGAGTATGTTGCAATATGTCTTAGGGTTCTGTTGAGAAAAAGTTTAAATTTCACATGAGTTTTATGAGAGACTCCAAAGTTCAAGGTTGTTAAGCGAGATTAAAACGTTAGGGGGGGGGGGTATGTGCAAAAGATGGGGTTTGTGAAATTAACCTCAAAAGAAAAACATAAAGCTACTCAAGTGACTGCTCCACCTGAAGAGGAGCAAGTGCATTGCATACACATCTTGACACAGAGGATGATTATAGAATCAAGTGAGTTTTGCTAAAAGGTGTTTTTGGAATATCAAAGTATTAAAAGTAAAGACATGTAAAAACAACATCATTTAAAAAATCTACAACAACATCACCATTCGAGCAACAATATTTTTTTTCTCAATAATTTTTTTTGAAAAGAGGATGCATAAAATATAATCTAAATTCTAAAAATTAATTTTAAACCTCTAAAGCAAGTATACAAATGATTCATTTCAAGCGATCCCTTTTCTCTCTGGATTCCCGAAGACATTTCTTGTTTGCATCTATCAAGTAAATTAACCTGATAAAACATAAGCTAAAGTTAAGGATATCATAATAAGCTGTAAAGTGTAATTTTAAATAGCTTCCTCAACAATACAATTTCATGTAATATGGTCTTCATGTAACAAAATTAGATGTGATTAAAGACATACTTGTAGGAGTGTTTCCATGATTCCCAAATAGTACCACAATATTGGAGCTCACCTTGAAACATCTCTCATTTCTGTAGGGAGAGGATTAAGCAATAGACATGTAGTTTCTTTCATAAACTCCTATTGAAGTGATAAAAGAAATCAATTATTTGGTTTGTTAATTTTCAGAATCATGAAACATGTCAGAGGAAAATCATTGCTCAGTTACAAAGCAAAAGGAGCACAAGCAAAATGAGACACCTCTCTCCAGATGGTAATCGAAATCATCAATTGATAGTATAAAAGACCAAACTTTGCTCATACAAATAGCTAAATAAACTATGGAAGGGCAAGATTTTAATAAAAATATTACCTGATGGAAATTATCAGATAATTATGCCGAAGATAACATAAGCTTAACATGACCACAAACGACATAACAACAATAGCACTACAGATAACAAGATAGCATTTCTTCTATGTGTGAGAATTTCTTCAATATTGTGAGAACTAAGAGAGGGGTTAAAGAAATATTCTCCATTGCAAATAATTTTGGGAGTTACATGTTTTAGTAATCAAGTCTTTCTTAATATTTAATAATAACAAATAATAGTAGAGATGGGGGTTATAGTAGTGGGAAATTAGAGGGATAGGGAGTTTAATTGAATTAATTTTCTAATGGTAGTGGATGCAAATTGGAGGGGTATTTATTATATTTAATTTAGTTTAATTGGAGGTTATGAGAAAGATTTGAAGGGGTATGGTTTATCTATTCATGTATGTGTTTTATGTATGCATGTTTGTGTTTAATGGGTGCATGTATATGCTTTGGAGGGTAATCTCAGAAGAAAATGTTTTAGCATCCAACATAGTTTTATAATAATATAAGATATTAATGAAATCAAAAGCAATGAAGCATATATACATGTACAAACAAAATATAGTTATTAGAAATAAGTAATAGAAGTACTGTAAAATTCTTCACAATTATTCTGTCCGCGTTTTCATATTTTGATAATGTTGTATGGTTTTCTCATTGTCTATGTTATTGGTGATATCTCTTTCAATGTAAGCGACCAAAATTTCAACCATTCATCTCCCATGGGGTTGTGCATTTGATTCTTCACTATGCTTATTGCAGAAAAAGTTCTTTCTATGATTGCAGCAGCAAGCAGCAAGTGATGAGATCAAAGCTAACTTCACAATAAGATACACCAGAGGGTAGCTGCCATTAATTTTTCAAAAAAAAAAAAATCACCTATTCCTTTTAAATTTAACAAGCCATCGTTTGACTGAACATGTATAAATATTTCTCAAGTTCTCTATCAATTGTCATGATTTCCACTAAAGAGGATTCAAAGATAGACTGGCAAGCTGAATAATTTCTTGTTTATCAAAAGCAACAAACGAACCTTGTTGGCTCAACCATGCTAAACGAAGGAGGAATTTGGTATTTGACTCAAGAAACCGATTGTTAAGCTCTTGAAATTGTTTATCAATGACTTGATAAAATAGGTGGCGGTCCGACAAGAGGCCGGTCCATTGGAGGCAACTCGTGATTTGCATGGTTTGCCCTTTTTGCGATTTGACAGTGGCGGATCGGACTTAGTGAAGTACTTTCAGAATTAATGATTGATTTTTAGATTTTGGGTAGAGAGTTTTGGATAAATGGATCACATTTTAACCCATTTGGATGTTTTCTTGGATACTGTTAGGGGCTAAGAATCAAATGATCAAATAATGAGGGGTCAAATTGCAGAATACCTATTAATATTTGTAAAAGGGTCAGTGGGGGCATTTGCTCCCACTGCACCTTTGATGGATCCACCCTTGCCATGGATCCTTAGCAACAAGCAGATTATAATCTCCATGAATTCTTTTTTCTAGTTTTCGATTTTGTTAAAGTCTATCTATTAAATAGCCACATCTTTGTTTGATGAGTCAGTTGGAGTTCCATTTACTCTGAATCACTATCCTTGTCAGGGGGAGAAGTACCTAATAGAGAATGGTGTCAGGTGACACATCAGTATATACTAGCTTATGACCCATTAGGGGCACTATCATAAAGTGAAATAGTGAGTGGTGACCCGTCTAAGATTTATCTCTAATAGGCCAATCCTTAATAGCCCAATCTCAAGAACCATGTATTGAATGTTTAACATCATTTCAAAAAAGAAAAATAAACAACTAAGTAACTCATATTGAAAAGGATTGTTAGTGAATTCGTATGGTTCATCAATGGGTGAACGAGAGATTAGTAACTTATATTGAAATATGATGTATTTAGTGGTATTTCAAATAAGGATATAAGACAATGATTTCAAAGCATGAGGACATATAGGGGTCAATTGTAATTGTACTTAGTTAAATGTATTTTTAGTATCTCATTAGAGTTCCTTATTACATTGAAAATAAGAGAAAAATTAAGAATATCGTCTTTTTATATATATTGACATATTGTGACACCAATATTATGAATTCTTGGCTCCGCCCCTGTTCCTTGTAGTTCATCCAAATTAGGTCGTAAAACTCCTCATAACCAGAGATTGTATTAGATTCCAGTGGAAATCTGCTAACTGATATTCTTGCGTCTTTGACTTAATTGGTGATACTTCTGCTTTTTTGTGAAATACTCAAATGTATGTTTATTTAACATATCTCATTACCACTGTTTTGATTTCATAAAGCCCTTTGGTCCTAAGAAGGAATAGAAATCAATCTATCCTCAATGATTTATTATTTTTAATGTTTAATTTTGTTGGGAAATATGATATATAGAAGATTATGTTCCATGACGTAGGACACTCCACTTTATTTTTTTCTAAACATGAAGACTTCTGCTAGGGTTTGGAAATATTGTTATTTATATTTCCAGTGGTGTAATTCAAATGCGAACAAAACAACTAGAAAAGGATATTTTTAATCATAATGTTCTTGGATATGATGTATAAAATATAGTATCATGAGAAGCCAACCTTCCATTTGTAGGGCTGCTAAATATTGTCTGTTTATGAATGGCTACTCCTGGATACTATTAAAAAAGTGGTCACTTTTCTGATGGTACCTTTTGAAGATAAGTACCTGCTTGAAGTTGGGTTCAGGATACATAATCAGTTCAGCCTTGCTAAACTCCGAACACAATCACCGTGCTTTTTTTTTAATATCTGCAGTTTCAGGAACTGTTTTGGAATCTTACGTTTTAACTTTTAATAAGTTCCCTGTTAATATTATTGGTTGCTGACACAGCAATTCATTTTACCGATATGGTGAAAATTATTGAGTTATTCAATGACTTTCATGTTGTGTGGTTTCAAATATAATTATTTTGCAGTCTCGAAATTGAATACAAATGGAACAGAAACACTATGCACTTACATGATTGATCATTTAGATTATACATGCATGCCATTGGCTAATCGGACCGTGGTAGTTTTTAAAAACCCATCACTAGTGCACTGATTTCTTATTGCATGCAAATTACTTGCCTTTTCAGTTGTTAACTTGTCTTATTTATTGAATATAAAAGAGCATATTCTCTATGTGAATTACTCTACCTTTTCAGTTTTCAGTTTGCAAACTCATTGATATTTGCTGAATATAATTGATCAGGTAAAACAGTATCCATGAATGAGAATACGACAATCGTTGTACCTCAAGACAGATATGGTTTATATGCGATTGATACATTGGATCCTGATATGGTAGTCATCTTTGCTCTTTCTCTGTATATCATATGCTAGTGCGTTCATCTGCAGGATGCAGCCCAGATTAAAAATGTTTCAGTTTACTTTTGCTTTGTATTATGCTTGGAGGTTTTAATGTTTGTGAATTTATTCAAGAATCATGTTCATGTGGAATAAGCCTTGATTACCTAGTGCCCATTACCTCTCCTTTTGATATCCTTTAAAGTGATACATCTAGAAAAACTTTTCTGGTAACGTAGGATCTTAGCATTTTCGCACTTTGTCGTAAGAGATAGAATTATGCCGCCATATTTGTTATTTCACAGGGATAATAATGTGGTGGGCATCGGTAATTTGGCAAGTCATCTCTTTTCCTTCATGTCAACCAGAACATCTCCATTTCTGCATTCTGTGTGTATTATATGGACTTGTGGTCTCCCTGCGGCCATTTCATTGATAAATCCTTCGCATATATGACTATATGAGAAAGATAATAACTGACGACCACTCTCCTTTGGATGTGTTATTGCAATGTAGAGTTACATTGGATGTTTCTGTAAAGTTTTTATTCCTTTTATTTTGGCAAAATCTTGTAGTATCTCTCGACTTGCCAAGATATGTTATCTATTTACTATTGCGATGCTGTTATTATTTTCTCCTTTGGCTCAGCTTGCTGATTCTAGGACTTTCTCATGAGTAGTCCATTTTCCTATTAAGCTGTACTGTGACATTATTTCTTTGCCTTCTACAGATAATAGGACAAGAAGCCGTCTTTTATTATCATGAATTAATAGTTCAAATGATCAGATGGGGTTTCCAAGAAGGAAAAACGCTTTTTGGATTTGGATATGACTTTCGCCAAAGTAACAGGTGGATATTTTTGAATTTCTGTTATAGTTTACGAATTTGAATATATGTTTTTCCATTACTCTCTGTATTAAAAGTTTGAAGTTACATCTAAAACTCAGGCAAACTGTTTCTTTATATCTCAAGACAGGTTACATTTTAGTTTAAAATTTGTTTAGAAGTAGAGGTGTTTTGGAGCCCTGACATACTGGTCTGGACACACTTGAAGGAGGTAAAATGCCTCTGAAATATTTCCAGAGAGTAAGAAGTTAGCATGTTTAATTCTTATTTAGTAATCAAGACCTAAATGTATTATTTGTTATTATTATACCACTATGTATAATAATAAATTTCAAAAGTAAAGGATACTTAACTCATGAGGCTTATGCCTCGCTTCATAAATGGGTCTAACGCTTCGCCTTGCGCTTCCACTTGTTTTAAACATTGTCAATGACACACGGGTTATGTATAAACAACATAAGTACCGGTCTTTCTTGAGTATATTAATAGCACTCAAGAGTATTAAGTAAAGGAGGCTTTAGTTACAATAAGTACAACCCTTGCACAAGATGACACATTAGCTAGAAAACCCAACTTAAAAATGTCTAATTGACCACAAACTCTAAATTGTCTTCACAGTTTCCTCTAGTGCAGGTGTTAGATTGTGTTTTGCAATTTGTTTTCCAGAATCACCACAACCGCAACTCTCCGTGTGTGCTGTACTGCTGTGTGTGCGAGTGCATGTGTGATGTGTGCATATTGAATGTATTGGTTTTAGAAGATTCTAATGGAATTCTGAGTGATCGGCATATTTCTTGACTTCTTGTAGGATGCATATCCTTTAAATTATGAAAAGTTACCCATCTGCTCTTCTCAATTGCATTCTAGAATCGGCTCAAAGAGTTTTCTAATGTATTTGATGCATATGCTTGTTTAGGCTTCAAGAAACTCTGGATAAACTTTCTGCAAAGCTAGAGTCAGTATACACTTTATCAGGGGGCAGAAAGATAAATATTATAACTCACTCCATGGGAGGGCTGCTTGTGAAATGTTTCATGTCTTTGCATAGTGATGTAAGAATCTTTTTATGAACTAGTTCGTTCAAGGAATATCTGTTTTTAATGCATGGTACTTTAGTATGCTTGTACCTATTGGCGTACAGAGTGTTCTTATTTGACATTTTTTTGGTTATTTGACAGATTTTTGAAAAATATGTGAAAAACTGGATTGCAATTGCTGCACCATTTCAAGGTAAGAGCTAGAGGATCTTGGATATCTATTATCCTTTTTAAGTACTTCGACAATTGGTGTCAGAACCTTTCTGACGAAACCTTTATAGAACATCAGAATGCACATCATTCCATTAGGAGGATAGTTATTCATTGAAGTGAAAGATATTTAATGAAGTGGAATAATTCCAAAACTTGAAGATGTGAGTTGCGATGAGTTATCTTTTCCTTAAAATATTTTATGGTTTCTTGACTTGGAAGTCTTGGAGTGTATAATTGATTCATGTTCAAAAGTTTTGGAAGTTTTAGGACATGGGCAACAGAAGTACAGGGCATATCAATTTGTATTTTGCATTCTTTTTGGGAAGGCAGATAACTCATATAAAATTATTAAAAAAGATTTTGATGCACTCTTTAAGTTTTAAAGAATTCATTATTATATTCCATAAAACAATGACATCATAGTGATCTTTGCAACGGTTTAATATGTCTTCTATTGGCAGGTGCACCTGGATATATTACAGCGGCTCTATTAAATGGATGCTCTTTTGTTGATGGGTGGGAACAAAATTTTTTTATTTCCAAGTGGAGCATGCAACAACTTGTAAGTTTTCCCTTCTCAGCTATTGTTTTTCCTGCTTACATATAAAAAACAAAGTTTTCTGCAATGAAGATGCTATGTTAGCTGCAAACAGGGAAGTGAATTTCCTCCTTTAGACACACACCCATGCACCCACGCATGTACATGCACACGGCACATACTAGCGATATCCGGTAGTATTATTAGCTGTTTAGATGTAGATTTTAGTTTTGAAAAGCTGTTTCCATACAGCTTGATGCACGTTTTATATGCTTGATGCATATTTCCTAATATGCTTACATCTAGAATATTAAACTTTTCCATATTATGTGTTTTCTTTTTCACGCAGCTGATTGAATGTCCATCAATATATGAGTTGATGGCCAACCCTGACTTCTCCTGGGATTGCCATCCACTTGTGCAAGTGTGGAGAGAGATACATGATGATGATGGTTCTGGAAGCTCTCGCACTTTGTTGGAGTCATATCAGCTGACTGAATCTTTACCTTTAATGAAGGAAGCTCTTTCAGGCAACATGGTGACTATAACTTTCCTTTGTTTGTAAAGCTTTCAATATATTATGTTTGATTATATGCATCTGCCTTTGTTATATGGTTTGATATGTGTACTGTACAAAATATTTAACTCTTTTGCAGCCATAGAATGAACTTGTACATATCTGCAATGGTTTCTTAGCTAAGTGAGTCAAATGCTGGAATTTCTCAGTGGTGGGAAGTTATAGTGCACACGTCTAAATTTGTACAGGTCCATATATGACTCTTCTTTTAGGACGAAATGATTTCACTCTCATCTTTCTAACTACTAGTATGATGCACGCGTGTTGCACGCCGACACAATTATCTTACATTTCGTAATCAATTTTATGAGTAAAATAAATTTTGGAGTATAAAAGTTTAGAATCAATTGGATCATGAGTCATAGTTTTTGACATAATTTTTATATTAATTATATCAAGTATAGTTCAATTTTAATTTTTAATTTAATCATGTGATAATGATCATATTTCTAAATCAGTTGTATGAGTAAAATAAAGTTTGGAATAAAAGTTTAGAATCAACTGGAGTATAGTTTTGATCTAACTAATTTCAATTTTCATTATACCATGTGTGGTTTAATTTAATTTTTAACTTTCAGTTTAATCATTTGATGATAACGAGTTCTTTCATTTAATATGGATTAGCATTTAATCATTTGATAATCAATAATTGGCATTAATGGGAAATTATCAAAATTGAAAGGACGAAAGACATGGTTAGTAGTTAATCATTTTGATTGATACTGGACATAATTGTGAATTATCAAAAATTGAAAGGGGCTAAAGAGGCAATCAAAAGTTTTAACATAGCAATCTTATTTTATTAGTATAGAATAGAATAGATGAGTTCAAATGGTAATGACTTATTTACTTAGCACAATCGTCAGAAGGCAATGTTAAATAGGCTGAAGCACATTAAATAGGTTGAAGCACACGAAGCGCAAACCCTTTCATCAAGGCATAAGCCACATAATTAATTATGTTTTAATTTTGAAATTTATAAAGATTATAAGCATATAATATATGGTCGGATAATAATTTACATATAGCTGCATTCAAACCAAAGACAACAAATAAGAACGCAATATGCTAAGTATAGATGCAAATCATAAAAAACTAGGCTATACAAGGCATATACATTATTTACAGTCACATGGTGTATTGAAAACAAATGAGCGAAAATTATAGTTTCTTATTAAAAAAATTAAGCTAGAAATGAACAAGGAAGTATGCACAACTCGCAAAAGAGATAAAAGATCAAATCCTAGAGATGAATGTAAAATCCATCCAAAGACACAAAAGAAATAAATCAACAAAAAATTCAAAATAGTTGGAAAACAAGTCCGAACTAGAAGAAAGAAAGGTTAGCTCTAAGCACATAAAAGAAGCAGATTTGTGATAAGTTAGATAAGATAATTGCTTTGTTCTTTTAATTTCAATAAAAGAATGACGGAAATCCGTGAGACTATGGAAATGAAAATGAAGAGATGACATTTTAAGTGTAGTTTAAAAGCTCTTTTTTTATTAAAATTTTTACCCTCTTGTCGTGTCTATAGAGCATGTGCTGCAAAGAGAAGCACTTCATGTGACTGGAAATGCACGTTTCACTTATGCTTCAAATGAGGAGGCGTGTGCTTCTAGTGAAAAACCACTTCTTTTTTGCATTTCAAAGTGATTAGCCTTCAAAATGTTTCGAAGGCGCTTCAAAATACTTTTCAAAGATCAATATTTTTTAATTCAAGTACGATTAATCCGCCAAATTTGGACTTGGTATACAATGCATTTATCTGAAGTACGAACCTGTTTTGCTTGGTTTTTGGTTTGTTCCTTTCTTGTACTCTTCCACATTCATATTATTTTAGCTCCCTCTATCTTCAGCTGGAAATCCATTCATCCATTTTAAAATATATTTTTGCCCTCTTTTTTGTTTATTTTAAACGTTGTTCTTTCTCATTTATTTCTCCTTCATTTCTACCCACCATGATGGTTGATATGCCTCAAAATTCTTACCTTAGTTGTCACATAGACATATACATTAAGGGACTATGTTCTTAACAGTGATGTAGCTAGAAATCGGAGCTTGGGCGCTGGGGTGGTTGGGGGGGGGGGGCTACTATTTTTCGTCTAAAAAATTGTACTAAAACAATTATATCAATAATCACATTCAATGTCATCAAACAATTTTTTAAAAATATATATTGCGTCAAACTTGAAAACCCTAACCAAGTATTATATATGAAATAAAAAAAAGAATCTGATGTACGTTTTTCTAAGTGTGCGTCATTGTTTAAATGAAGATTTAACACAACTTTGACAGACTGAGGTTTGAATAACATTTTCTCACATACTTGATTTTTAATTTGATTTTTTCGTATAAAAATTTGATTCATCCCATAACAAAGTATAAACAACACAGATTATTACTCATAATAATCTAGAAAAGATTTAATGTTATTGAAGAAATTACGAACAAAGATTTAGTATTATTAAATAAATAGACAATGAATCCATGATGCACATATTTTTGTTTATTCTATAATCTAAAATTTAAGTACAGAGATGAGAATAAGACTTATAGTAAGTATTATATAGAATATTCTTTTGCCAAAATATTAAAAGAGGAGAAATCCTGCCTTTTCTTCAGTTTAGCCGCTACAAAAAACCACTCACAAGCTTTCACTATGGATCTGTTCGATGTAGCAAATCTTTGAATGCTTTATTTATAGAAAACATGTCTTTGAATACTTAGTAAATAATTTTTTTTTGAATGTGATCCCCACATCAAATTGGGTCTCTTCCTTCCATTGCCTTCAGGCTTCAACCAACAAACATAGAAATGATTAATATATGCTTGGTCTAACTAATATTTGCATGTGGTTCCTGTAGGAAACCAATGCATCATAGCATATTAGGAGGTGGGGCTTTTTTCGTTTTTGGGGGAAGAGGGAGGGGCACAGTCCCCTCTTGACCCCCCTCGCTTCACCGATGGTTCTTGGATTATACTTTGTTCCCCATTTTAATTTTTGTTCATTGTTTGATACAATGAGATGAACAAAAGTAAGGGAATGATAGGAAAAAAAAACGGTTCAAAAGGGAACTTGCATTTTACGTTCCATGTTGGTAACATTCTGATAAGTTTCCCTCTGATATGAACTATTTCTTTATGTTGGAGGGCAATCAGCCCTTTATATTTGTCAAATCACTATTAACAGATAACACATTAGGCAAAACCTGTCTTTAAGATGACTCATTTTGTAAAGATTTATTCCTTTTCTGAAGTATAAGGTCCTAAGGATGTCGGTTCAAAATGCGTGCATGATAGGTGTTTGCCAAAGTCCTACAGATTATGACAATGAACATAGAAAGAGAAGCATGCAAAATATAAGATCAAAAAAGTAAAAGAAGATAGAAGAGAAGTAGATGGATAATAGGTGGAGAAAAGGAACAAAATTGAAAGTTTAACACAAGAAATAGCCTTGAAATTAACCTACTTAATTTTTGCATGACTTTCAGTCTTCCTACTTGGTTTTGTTGGCAACTTCTGTAGCCAAATTTACCCGAATTTACTTCACTCCTCCATTTTCCAGTCATTAACTTCTCCTATATTTGGCAAGATATAACTATTGAACAGCTAGAAAATGAGTAGAAATTCCATTTCTTCCTAATAAAAGGGAAGTTTTCTCTTACTCTGTTTATCTGTCCGCCTATCTAGCACGAAGCTTTATTGTTCCCGACCTTTTGAAAACTTTTGTATCGGTCTTCTAGTGTTTCCTTTTGTTCTATACTAAACAACTGTTCATTTTGCAGCCTCTACATGATGGATAACACCTTTTTTGTCTATATATGTTTTATGATGTATAAATCAACATGAATAGTGTGGGTAAGGTGTTGAATATCTCCATGTAGGTTTTATCAGAAAGCCTTACCCATCTCCCCCTATATGTATGTATGTATGTATGCACTAGGTTAGGTATATATATTGATGCAGCTTAATGTATGCCAGCTTCATGTTTGCTGGAAATCTCCATCTGTTATGAACTTTTTTGCACATTTCAGTGGCTTTCTTGCCCCAACATTTTTTGGTTCCTACTTTAAACTTTCACTTATCTGCAGACTGCATATGTTTTGACTTGTCGGCCCTCACATCTGTTTCCAGGTTGAGGTTGACGGCAAGCAGATTCACTTACCATTGAACTTACAGATTTTGAAATGGGCTAACGACACTCGTAACATCTTATCAAATGCTAAGGTTCCAGCAACAGTTAACTTTTACAATATATATGGGACTCACTATGGCACACCCCATAGTGTTAGGTATGTCCATCTTCTCTGTGCTGGCTATCATCATTTTATTAGCTAATTCTATATAATGTTTTCTTTGGTTAGAATTATTTTTTTATACCAAGATTATTTCACAAAGCTACAATTTGGTCATTTTGACTTTGAATGAAATAGTGGAGGATTGTGAACCATGTTGAATAGAATTCAATCACTAATTTCTCATTTTTACTGCCAGCTATGGTAGTGAAGAAGCACCTATTTCAGATGTTAAAGAACTGCTTTTCGCCATTCCAAGGTTCATATGTGTTAATGGCGATGGGACAGTTCCAGTAGAATCTGGCAAGGTATGTTCCCTTGTTCAATCTGATTACTTGTGAATGACCTAATTTATACATTCTGTAGCCAATACGTTCTTTTTAACACAGTAAATATGCAAATAGCTAGATTTTCAAGATAACTACGCAATTCTCAAGTATCCCAGGACACTTGATAATCAAAATAGGTGGTCACAGAACAAGTTGCTTGTGAGGGATTAGTGAATCAAACTTCTATACCGCAGTAAAATGAAACTGAAGCAAAGAACCCTTTTGGGGAAAAAAATCAAGTTGTGTTGACATAGATGAGAAGATATGTAGAATACAAGTGCAGAGAGTTATATGTAGGTAGAAAGCCCTGGCAATGTTTTTTTTTGTTGCTTCTCTTGGATACATTAGTAAGAATGTTTACCGGTTAGAAGACACTTATGGCTATATCACTTGACAACTCTAATGTTTTTGCTCTCTTCCAGCTAATTAGTTTTTGTTAATAATTGAGTGATGGGACAGCTTCAAGCTTGGTCAATTTTAGCATACACCCTTTTACTTTGCACTTTTTTACACGTTGTTTTGTACTTTCGTATTTGCATCTGTTTGACTGGGTACCTGTTTTACTTGTATCTTGTATATACTTTAGGAGCTGACTTCATAACATTGTTGATTCATTTTACCTTCTTCAGTGTTTTTTCTTTTTTGAGAGGGCATCCACATATGAATAGTCAGTGGAAAGTAAAAACTTTCTTAGATACATTTACCTTGGTATGTATTCTTGAAGTCCAAAATTAGTTCCATATTGGCAGTTCTATTTCTGGTAGCTCTGGGCACTTCTACTCATTCACTTGGGTTCCCAGTCAAACTGTACGGTTGCATCCTCATATATCAATATTGCATGGACTGCCTGAAGGAAAACTGGTTAAATACAATGATAAAACACCCATGTATTATATGATTACTGTCTTGGGAGGTTGATATAGATATGAGAGAACACAGTAGTTCACTTGAGCTAGATCTGTATTTCATCATTGGTTACAACTTGGAACAATTCCTATGAAACGGACAACTATCCAAAATTTGATCTTGAACATCCAATGCCGCTTACTTTTGCACATATATTCTATATACTCAAATGTTAAGAAACGGGTGAACCACCGTCTTATTTTTTTTCCGTTAGCCTGTGACCTTCCAAATCGGTCTCAGCCTATAATAGTTGCTTTTCAGTAGCACTAGTATGTTGTAAATTGTATTGTAGGTTTAAATGGTTAGTGTTATCAAAACACTAAACTGAATGGTTCAGTATCATCAAACTACAAACCCTCTGTTCCATTCTTGCAGGCAGATGGACTTGATGCAGTTGCAAGGGTAGGTGTTTCTGCCGATCACCGTGGAATCGTCGCTGATCATCGTGTATTTAGAATACTTAAGCAATGGCTCAAAGCCGGAGAACCGGATCCCTTCTACGATCCTCTAAATGATTATGTCATTCTTCCTACCGCCTTCGAGGTAGAGAAGTATGTGGAACAAGGGTTGGAGGTTACCACTCTGAAAGAAGATTGGGAGATCATCTCGCCGGAAACTGATGACACCGTCAATAACGAGCCAGCTGATAATCCAACAATTATTGGTGGTTTGTTAGTTACTGTTGGAAAGGAGCAGCCATTTTCAGAGGCCCAGGCCAGTGTAGTTGTTCATCCTCGGAGTGAAGGAGCGCACCATGTTGAAGTTAGAGCTGTAGGTGTTACTGCTAGTGGGTGATAATGTGAAGAATGATACCAGCTCAAGCTCAGTGCAGCTGTCCAAGAAGCTCAATCCCGGGTTTATGATTGATGTCACTGTATATTGTACTGTATGTGAATATGATGTAAACACATGTAAATATGAAAACCCTATCTATAATGTATTTCAAAACAGACACAAGTTTGTACTCAGAGCACTCTTAACATATAATTTTATTGTAATAATTGGAAATTTATTCACTTAGCGAAATCGTGCTTATTTGAATAATGATATGTACCGAGGGAGCTTTGTTTCACTGGTCCTCCAGTGCCTTAAAACTATTTGAACTCTGCAGGCTGTAGATAAAGAATGAAATACTGGACAAAGCAGCTGTTGCGTTTGGACATGGTGATCGGAGGCGTATAGAGCATCCCTGAAAATAACAATAGTAAAACAACAAAACGTCAGGTGAGTATTTCTTTACGTCTCTAACTGCTTTTTTTTTTTGTCTGGCTTACTTAATTCGATATTTTTTAATTCACATTCTGTTTATTAATTGTCTCAAATCTCTTCAGATTGTTGAGGTGATTATGCATATTATTCATAGAAACCATAATTAAACCTTGGCACAAATTTTACATAACTAAATTCAAAGGCCGGTGACTTTTTTCCCTTGTATTCAAACAACAGAATTAAATTTAAACACACACGTCAATAGCCTCTGCGCCATCTTCTTCTTGATTATGTCTTCTCTATATTCTACTATGAGATCGGGGAATTCCTCCTCCTCATCATCTGAAGAAGATTCACGTTTTTCTTTTCTCGTTATAAACGTGAGCCTGATTCATTGCACGCATCCATATTTCTTGGTTGCAATTATCGAATACATCCCGTTTCGTAGTTAATCACGTCAAAGTTTGAGTCCAACGAGTAGTCAAAAGCTGACGCACTTGTATTTCTAGAAGTTACGTTGTTCAATGAAGCCACAAAGTCCATGAGAGCTACATCTTAAGAGTCTTCCCGTGAATTATTTACAAACTAGCTAGAGCATAGTTTGTAGACCTTTTTTCTTTTCTTTTTTTTAAATTTCTTTTTTTCTCCGCAAAATGGACTTCTCAACAACTTTATTTATTTATTAATTTCCTGACCTTGTAATAACAGGGAGCGTTTAATTAAGCAACAATATTCTCCATAGAGAACACATGATCAATTTATTGCAAACTACATTACAAATTGAAAATTCATACAATAGTACAAGCAGAACCAGAAGAAAAGTATAATCCCATTACGATGCTAATATAAATATTTAGCATAAATAAAGCTTTGTCACGGTCTCCTGCTCAAAAGCATGTATCCAGGACGCAGCAGCAACACAGGGCAGCACAACTGAAACATCAGAAATAACTTTGACAATTAGCCAAAATTATCAATTGCATTTGATATTACTGAACCTTAAGAAATAACTTAACAATTAGCCAGCATCATCAATCGCACTTGACGCTTAAGTTAGGAACAGGATTTTTTTTTTGAAAAAGAAAAGGTTTAAAACCGCATCCCTTTCTCATTATATTGAATTTTAAGCAAGCATTACATATTCAAAATTATGCAGTAATTGAGGTTTCATTGTCCTGGCAGATTTTTATGACTTGATTTATAACCTATTTAAACTAAGATCCTTGTTCAAAGAAGTTATGTATTGTACTTCCGAGTCACGAAATCTTTTTCTCACATTTTGCGTTGAATTATGTTATGCATAATATATATATATATATATATATATATATATATATATATATATATATACTAGTTTCTAATTAACAGTGATGTGAATTTTTTAAATCTAGAGAAATTTTTATCCTGTCTATAAAAATTTATAGACTCTGTATCAATCTTTAAGATCA
>BQKN01000091.1:459511-480625 GCA_022839385.1 Asparagus kiusianus
ATATATATATATATATATATATATATATATATATATATCATGTTTAATGTTTTTTAGATAGGCTTGTAATGCCAATTAAAAGAGAGATGCACGAACACATAAAATGCAATGTGAATATAGAAAAAGATATCACCTTAGCAGTCGAAACAGTTGACTCAACAAGGGATGAATGAAGTGTGAAAGGACATTCCTAACAGAGGTTGAGGTGGAAAAAGAAGTGTTTTGGAATACACCAGAAATTTACATCTTTACGGTCAGAAGAGTGTTTATGTTAATGAATTAATAAGTATCCAATCAACATCTGGCTCCTAAATTGGAGTTTGTAGGAGTTTGTTGAATGACAAAATGGTCTACAATCCTAACAGAGGTGGTGGGATCTGGACCAGAAGCTGCTTTCCATTTGCTTGGAAATCTGCTGAGATGGCTCATCTCCTGAGTCTGCTTTGATTCAGCATCCCATTCTGGATCCAACTTCCATTCCTTTGGAACCTACATCGTCACCAAGTATGTTAATAAGTTGAAAGTGATACAAAAAGTAAATATTAATTACTCAGGGAAAATAAAAAGGGAATTAATTTGTGAGCAAAACCTACAGAAAGGAAGCAAGAGGCAGAGAGATGAAAACTATCTCGTAGTTCTACGTTTCGTGGAAAATAGGTGATACAAGAAGACGAGGAGATTGTGCATTTCTTGAAATAGTGCACTTCTTACATAAAATCAGTGGAACCTTTGCCTAAATAAAATTTAGAAGCTCAACAAATATCAGTAAGCACCTTATCCACAGCCAGGGTAAAGACTTCAAGGTCGCCAGTTTCTGTGATGTGAAAGCGAGTAAATGCCTTGTAATTAGCAATCCGGAGAGAGGAGAATGCTTCGTCAAAATGTACGTGGAACCAGTTAATGCAGATGTATAGATAACTTCCAAATACTAGGGATACTATAGGAGTTGAGAAGACCCAGAAGTACAGGAAAACAGAAGCATAATAGATTATGGCATCACTGCGAGACAATGATTCCATCCCTTGCTTGCAAATGTTAGTTCTTGTGACAGCCATGACCTGTAAAGGAATAAATTAATCAACGTTATTTTTGTTGATATAATGCAAAAATAGAAATATAAAAAGGGAGACTGCTCATTGAATGAAGAGAAGTGCACCTACCTCAGGGACATCAAAAGAAGACATTAGATACTTTACACAAGCAGGATAGAGTCCAAATGACCATTGTTCCATGCGAGCACGAAGTCCAGATGGATCTGGAAAGTGCTCACTCTCCATGGACCGATACCATTCGTAGAGAGTGTGATAACCTGAAATCATTTGCACTTCACAGTTAAGATTTCCATGACTAAACATTACAGCTACAAATGATGATTTTGTAACAGATCATTAATTTTGAGAAAGCATTGAAATATATGGCAACTATAAACGTGCATCATATACAGACTGACTCATGTCATGATGATTCACCTTTACAGAACATACATTTAAGTTTCTTGCAAAGAATCTTATTATTGTTTTTTTATCAGTTATGCCTATTCGAGTTTCTATAATGTTTCAGCTAAACTTATAATCTCTAGACATTAATGTCATTATTACTTGTACTATCATTAGAGAACAGGCTTCACTTTTGGAATCAAGCTGTAACCTAGCACAAGTGGACTAATTTCAGCCTGTACGTACTAAAAGATCAAAAGGACTGCCAAATTGTTGATGTGCTGGGTTATTCGTTTTCAGTCAAGAAATAGCATGAGCCATTCTATCAAAGGAGATAAGTTTAGCACACATCAAGGGCATATGGGATTGCGTGCTTGCCACAACCAGAGATATTCTCTTGGTTCATTATCAAATCCTAGGTCAGTCATCAGCGTGATGTTTTCTTTAGAGTGTGGACATAATTAATAGCAATCTGTTATTAGATTAAATGTAAATTTAGGTAGGAATCTGCCAGCTTTATGTTTAAGTCAGTGAATCACCATATCAAATTCAGGTGGTTACCAGTCCTTATCTACTGATATACAACTATAGCTGTAACATCTGAATTGGTTACTAGGATATCGAACTTGCTGTACTAGAATCACGGTGTTGACTTGATACGCTCCCCGGAATTTACGTTGAAGAATATAACTCCCAGTGCAAGAGTATACAAACATCGAAGATGTCCACTTTCAAGATAAATTAGGAAGAAAAGAGATGAAAAAAAAGACCTGAAGTAGCGAGCAGTTGATTACGAATACATATCTCAATACCCAATTCCAAAAGGATTAGCAGAACTAGCGCTGCAGTTAGGTGTGCAGATACATGGATGACTCCAATTACAGCTCGCTTCTTCCGTGACAATTTTGAAGGAACAAAAGAAATTGTTGACAACATCAATGCTAGCGTTCCAACTAGAGATACATATGAATGTTCCAACATGTACATAAATGCCCTCCACATGGTGCTAAGGAAACCCTTGAGGCGGCCTGGCCATGAAACTTCATGAAAGATATGAACAAGGTTACACTGCAAAATGCAAAATGATACAGCCAGTCCTCAGTAAGGAAAAAGAAAGTATATGCTACAAAAATATTAATTACTCAGTGATGACATAAGAAACACTTCCGATTCAACAAAGTATTGAACCAGATTAGCACTTTTATCATGGTCACCAGATTGTAACTTGAAAAATAATGAGGATGTGAACTTGAATCTTAAGATGACACATTCTCACGTGTTTATTTAAACTAAGAACTCACAGCATTTATTATCACTTTGATTTATAGCTAAAGTAATAGCACAACCAAACTGTTTTTAAGACCACAAATGTAAATCCACGAGCATCTATAGACGCTATTTCTTGTCCGGTATGCTCGTCAAGACATATACATGATAAACAGTTATAATCACTTTATACAATCCACATCATTAAATCTTAGAATTTCCTGCCAGTATAATCTTTTTATGATGAACTTTGTAGTTTAAACATTAACCATGGTTGTTCACTGTTTATAAACTAAATATGGCTATAGGCTCAGTTACACGATAGGAATTCAGGTCCAAATTAACAAGTTTCACATATGACATCAAGTTAAAACTCCAACTCAACATGTATGGCATAACTAGAATTACTCAAAATTTCAAACGAAATGCTGTTCTATTTTACACTTCCAGTCAATATCAATAGAACATTATCCTTATGTATCATACAGTTTTCATTATGGATATAATTTCATAAAAGACAGGCTCAGATAACTGACAAGCATGCATAAGGTTGTGTGATTATATGATTCTTATACATATCCAGGTATTGAATGTTAGGCATGGATATGCCCACGTCAGAATTCACCATGCATCACATGGGCATCACATTTATAATGGAGACAATTAGTTCATGAAACAGTTCCCACTCTTCAGTACATTTAAGTTGCAATCCTAAAGAGATTAAATTCTTGAACTTAAGAATTTTAATCTTAAGAATTAAGGCAATTTAACACGTCAATAGTTTGGTTTAAATAATGCCCATCTGCTTGTTATCATCATTCTATATGCATGTTAAACGTGACTTGTGTAGAAGTGAAACTATAAAAATAACTAGCATTTGCCTAACCCACTAACCATCATCTGGTCCCTTTTATTGTATAAAGACAGAAATTGAGAAGCAAATTCACAAGAATTGTGATATAAGCACTGCATCGCCTAAGTTGCATGGCAACGGGTACGGGTACAGGCGCTGTACGGGGACACGACTACATATATATCGAAGTTGATAATTTACATGAGATCATTATTTTGTTTCAATTCATATATTTAAGTTTATTTTACTATGTTGATTATTTTAAATTGGAAAAATGCCCATTTCTTAACTAGACATTCAGATCATCCTTTTAAATCATAGTTTTTAACTTGCATATGGGCTGAAACAAACCCGACCCACGTCTAACAAGTTTCAAGAAATGGACATGAAGTGTAGGATATACATCCAAGGAGCACATGATAAGTATCTTATATTAAAACATATATCAAATAATTAAGTACATGTCCGAATAAATGTATGCATATACTCAAGGAGTGTCCACGAAGTTTGGGTGCAGGTAAGTGTTGGGTACGGGTATGGCTTCAGGTTAGAAGTACCCGGGTAACGTAGTTCATCACTAGCTAAACTAAATATTATATATGGGATGACGCTAGCACAAAAATCAGGGCATGTGTAGGCATGCAACATGAGAGGCCAAAAATAGAACTCCACATTCAGTGAAATATACTTAGAATAACGATGATATTTTTGGCAGGGTTTACATGGAAAGATTCATCATATCATCAGAAAAAAATGCATTATAATGCAAATCCACCTGCCTAATAGCTTGCACCAAAGCTGAATACGTTATATAATATTATTACCTGCGGGAACATAGAAAAAACTAATACAAAGTAGATAATGCCACCAATAATATCAAACTGCCAGTTCTTCTTGCGAAACTTTAAGATGTTTCCCAATGCAATCTGCAACACGTTTGTTGAAAAAAAATCACATACTGCAAAACTTAATATTGAGCCAGCAGTTCAAAAATCAAAGTGACTGTTAAAATAGAGACCATATCAAAATAGAGGGAAAAATGGTACCAACTTACCCTGCTAGAATCCTCGTAAGATGGATAAGTAGCCTTGCTCTCATATGAAGAACCTTGGAATTTGTTAAAATTTTTAAACACATGTGTAGGGTGTAAAAAGGCTCCCCCACACCCGTTGACAAGTAAATGTTGCACATAAATAGGCTTGTCTGATGGAACAGCAGAATGACGCATATAATGGTGCAAATCACCAGCCATTCGCAGCTTACATCTTCCTTTAAGATAGTCACATATTAAGTGAGAGACATTTTTCCCTGTAGTTTCCTTCCAGTACCAATCCAGAATCCAATTTGGTTCATGGGTCATAACAATTACAGTGTCATTTTCTCCAATCTGCACAATAGTTAAGTTTTTATAATTCAACGTACTATCAAGTTTCAATTGAAAGCTGGAGGGAATTTCTTACCGCTATATGCATGGCATCCCAAAGGAGTCTAGTGGTTAATGACGTAAACAAAGAGGGGCACCTCATAGGAGCAGGTCCAGGTTATGAAGAATATTTTAGTATTCGTGTACTCATAGGCATTTGAATGGCCGAACAGATGATACAAGTGTATTGTTGTATTGGGCTCTTTGAAGGTTCCGGTATCATGCGCAACAGACACTCAACACCATATCATTATAACATTATTGCAAGGTTCTCCTAGCTTAGATAAGTTGTGCCTCAGAAACATATAGATTATCTGAGAAATTATAAAAAAGCTTGACTCTAACTACAAATCACCAAAAAATAATGTTTCAAATATGGAGTAGCTTAGATAATCAAAACAAACCATGGTTAAAGGACAAGGCCAAATATCTCTTATCGTTTGAATGCTAGTAGACAGTAATGATCCCTAATGTTAATGGTTGGTGACACATGAATCAAAATAATACAGAGCTATATACACACCACCTGCAACATTGGTATAAGCAAACACACCTTATTTTGGCATAGTTCAGCAAAAAACTTGAATTGGTATACATCAATGTCACCATGAAGAGCAAGATCCAGCCCAAATAGCCACCACCCTTTTGGGAGTTGCAGTGCAAAGTAACTTTTTTTCTGAGGCATAAACCAACCACCTAGCCAGCTCTTATGGCATATGTATCTCATAAATGTATGAAGCCCGTCAAACCAGTCTGCAAAATTAAAACCAACTTAGAGTGACCTCGTCAAAGAATCTGACTCTTCAGCGACCAATATTCAACCTAGAAATTAATTTCAGAACAAAAACATGCAGCAAAGTGAAAATGGCACCATCCTATTTTCATCAGTTAATAAGACAAGGTAAGAGCAAGAACCAACCATGGTTGCCAGGAATAGTAAAACACTGAGGTCCGTCATACTGATCTAGCTCTGAGCACCCATGAGGAGGCTCTGGCTTGTGCAGTGAAATATGTTCAGGTTTATACCAGGGTGGAGGCTGAAGAGCATCCTCAAAAGGACAAAAAAAGCGTTTCTCATATGTGAATGCAGAGGGATTAGGATACCTGTGCGAAGAATATACCAAGTGATTAGCAAAAACAGATATGTTTGACAACAAACAATTGTTTATTTTATATTTTTAGAAGCTGTTGTCTCAAATGAACAAAGAAATTGCCAGCAACAATGTTGTCCAAGTTCCTCTACGGAGGGCATAGTTGTATTATGTTGTTATAAATAAGTAGGGAATTATAATGGGGAAGGTAGTAGCTACAGAGCAAGCTTGCACAGTTAATGATGATCTAAATGAGGTTGATTTCTGAATTATGATGATCATAAGGAGAAGATAGTAGGTTCAGCACAAGCTTGTAGAGTTGATGGAACAACGTAAAATTACATCCCAGTTGGGTGTGCTTAGACTGAACCTACTACATCAGCAAAAAAGGTAGGGTGGCACTAGGGGCACACTCCCAACCACACCTCCAACCACACATCCTCTCTCATTAGCTACAGTGCACCGGGCCCCACATAGGATTTTAAAATTTTAAAATCTCATGTGAGGCCCGATGCACTGTAGCAAATGAGAGAGGGGGTGTGGTTGGGGGTGTGCCCCTATCATTTTCCAAAAAGGTATGAATGAGTCCCTTTTCTTTCCTAGGTTTTCTAGCATTCAAAAAGTTTATATAAGGTAACTACTAAATGTTCTGATATGCTAGGTAAAGCAGCCTACCCGTAGTTCCAAATGATGCAATGTAGAAGTTGGAATGGTATTGTAGAAAGAGAAAAATAGAGAGCAAACCCTAGAATACTTATTTATTGAGATAATAAGAGAGATATATATAGCCATACAAATAGGGTTATTGTTAACCGGTAACAGCTCATTAACCCAATACCCAATACTTAATTTAACACTCCCCCTCAAGCTGGAGCATAGATATTTACCATGCCCAGCTTGTCACATATAGTATAGAACACTTTTGAAGAAGTAGTCTTGGTAAGAATATCAGCAAGTTGTTGAAAGGATGGAGTGAATATGAGAGATACTATCTTCTTCTCCCAAGCATCTCTGACAAAATTACAGTCAACTTCAATATGTTTTGTCCTCTCATGAAACACAGGATTCTATGCAATATAAATGACAGACTGGTTGTCACAATGCATTAGCATGGGTCCAGGCTGAACAAAACCAAGCTCTGTCATAAACTTTCGTAACCACACCATCTCACAAGCAGTGTGAGTCATTGCTCTATATTCAGCCTCTGCACTAGATCGTGACACTACATCTTGTTTCTTGCTTCTCCAAGTCACAAGATTACCTCCAACAAAAGTACAGAATCCTGAGGTCGACTTTCGGTCTCCCATGTCTCATGCCTAGCCAGCATCAGAGAAAGACGAAATATGAGTATGTTCATGCTTCTTATATAGCAATCCCTTACCAGGACAACTCTTGACATATGTCAAAATCTTCAGAGCTGCTGTCCAATGAACCTCTCAGGTTTGTGCATAAACCTGCTCAATACACCTACTGCAAAGGTAATATCAGGTCTGGTAACTGTCAAATATATTAGCTTCCCAATCAGTCTCCTATATCATCCAACATCATCTAGTAGAAAGGTATTATCACGCCACAAATCAACATTTGTCTCCATTGGAGTGCTTGCAGGTTTGCATTCCAAGAGACATGTTTTTTCTAGTAAATCTAGCACATACTTTCTTTGGGACAACAACAAGTCATGCTTTTGATATGCAACTTCAATCCCAAGAAAATACTTTGGTTTTCCCATGTCCTTAGTGACAAAATGACGGTTTAGATACTCCTTAGTCTCAACTAAGGCAACAGAGTCACTCCCAGTCAGCAGAATATCATCAACATATACGGCTAAAATAATCAAACCAGTTGTTGTACGTCGAAAAAAGACGGAGTGATCAGACTGACACCGTTGGAAACCAACACTAGAAATAACCTTGCTGAACTTATCAAACCAAGCTCGAGGACTCTGCTTTAACCCATAGATGGCATTCTCCTTAGCCTGCAGATAATATTCTTTCCCTGAGCAACATACCCAGGAGGTTGCTCCATATAGACCTCCTCGTCCAAATCACCATAAAGGAAAACATTCTTCACATCTAGTTGGTGCATCGCCCAATCTATATTAATAACCAGAGAGAAAAGAATTCTGATGGAGTTGAGACGAGCAACGGGAGAAAATATTTCAAAATAGTCGACATCATATGTCTAGATATAACCTTTAGCAACCAGACGAGCTTTATATCGATCAACAAACCTATCAAAGCGATATTTTAAGGTATACACCCATCTGCAACCAACCACAGTCTCTCTTAGTCGCTCTAGTAGGAAGAGAGACCAAATCTCAAGTCCCTCTAGAAAGCAGTGCACTCATTTCCTCATCCATAGCATGTTTTCAAGCTGGTATTAATATAGCTTTCTCATGTGACCTGAGTATAGATACAGTGGACAAGGACAAGGCAAACTGACGAAAAGACGGGTTGAGACAGTCATAAGAGGCAAAAAGAGAGATAGGATATTTCGGGCAAGACTGTTTACCTTTTCGAAGAGCAATAGGAATATCCAAGTCAGAAGAAATATGAGTCTCAACATGAGATGGACCAGCAACTGGAGATGAAGGTTCAGCAGGAGCAAAGTCAGGAGCATGTACTTTTAGGCGGCGAGAGTATGTCAGTAGAGGCTTCGGTGCAGGAGCTACAGAAGCAGGTAATGGAATAGTAGTAGGAGCAGAAGAATGTAGTAGTACCTATGGACAACCAATAGTAGTGGAACCAGAGGAAAAATATGGGACAGACTCAAAAAAGGTAACATCAGCAGATACAAAATATTTTCTGGTGGACGGATGATAGCACTTGTACACTTTTTGAGTACGAAAGTATCCAACAAAAACACATTTGATGGATCTAGAAGACAACTTATCCAAACTAGCTGTTAAATCCTGAACAAAATACGTAGAACCAAAGACACGAGGAATCACAGAATATTGTTTTTTATCAGGATAAAGACGATTGAATGGTATTAAACCATCAAGGACAGGAAGACATGCGATTAATCAAATAATTGGCAGTGAGAACAGCATCAGACCACAAATACTTTGGAATATTCATATGTATCATCACTGTTCTAGCAACATCTAGAATATGTCTATGCTTTCTCTCAGCTACTTCATTTTGTTGTGAAGTGTGAGAGCAAGAAGTCTGATGAATAATGCCATTAAGAGCACAAAATTTTAAAACGTTACTTTTAATATATTCCAAAGCATTATCAGTACGAAAAATACGAACAGAAGTAGATAACTGGGTTTTTATTTCATTATAAATTAGTTCAATAACGTGCGAGACATTTGACCTCTCTTTTAACAAATAAAGCTACGTTATGCGAGAGAAATCAACAAAGATAATGAAAAATCAAAAAACTTGTACAGAGGGAACACGATAAGGATCCCAAATATCAGAATGAACCAACTCAAAAGCAAAGTTACTGCGTTTATCAACACGATTCTGAAAATTAGCACGATGGTACTTACCCAGTTCACACGACTCACAACCTAAAGAGAAAATAGATGGCTGAATAGAAACTACCGATCTAAGTTTTTATAGTGAATGATGACCCAGACGCCAGTGCCACAATAAAGTAGAGTCAGCCTGTGATGCAACAAGACCAGCCTCTGACACACTGTCGTCCAAATAGTATATACCTCCTCTTTCATGCCCCGAACCAATCGTCATCCCAGTTGCTAGGTCCTAAAAAACACAATAAGATGGAAAAGATGATTTTACAGTTAATTTGTTTTGTAAACTTGCTAATGGATAATAGGCTAACAGGGAATTTGGGAACATATAACATATCAGTTAGTTTTAAAGAGAAAGTAGCATGAACTACTTCATCACCGCGAACTGGAGAAAGAGTACCATCAGCAATGCAGATAGAGGAAAACTTATCAGAAAGATGTAAAGATACAAAGTGATCCTTTATACCTATCATATAGGATGAGGCTCCAGAATCTAGTACCCAGGATTTGTGAGAAGAAGCTATGTGAGCATCCATACCTGAAGAGGATGCATGAGTAGCAGAATGAATATTCTGAGAGAGATCTAGCTGGCATAACCTCTCATAATCTACCTAAGAAATTTGAACAGTAGGAGCAGTAACAGCTGGACCACTAGTAGTAGCAGAAATAGACGAGTGAGTCGACTCGGTGTCAGCTACCTGGGTCCACTGAGGACGACCAAACTTCTCCCAGTACTTCTCAGAAATATGATTGGTTCTCCCACAGTGACCACACTGACGTGAACCTTTATCAGATCCACGTCTCCCGCCAAAGGAGCCACGTCCTCCCCCTGAGTCACGACCACGGCCTCGACCACGATCGCGGCCTCTATCTCGACTAGAGAACATGACAGACCGATCCATTATAGGTGGAGACGGTATAGTAGTATCAGAAGTAACATCAGTAGAGACCTGCATGACTCTGGAGAATGTATCAGTCAGTGAAGGAATGGTATCTCCACCCAATATCTATCCCCTCACCTGGGACTGTAAATTAGGGTGCAATCCAGAAAGAAACTTGAATACTGTCAGATCGTGACGATACCCCAACAACATCGCTGCATCAACTATTGCAGGCTGATGCATCTCTAGTTCGTCTATCAGTCCCTTTAACTCACCAAAGAACTCCGGAATTGACCTATCTCCTTGTTTGAGCGCAAACAGTCGCTCATAAATCTCAAATACACGGGAAACATTCTTCTCATTCTCGTACATAATCTTCAGGTTGTCCCACATCTCCTTCGCAGTGGTTAAAAACATAACGCTGTTACTGATCTGTACTTCCATACTGTTGAGAAATCATGTCACAACACAATAATCAGATGAGAGCCATGAATTGTAGGTGGGATCGGAGGTGGGTGGTGGAGATGCCAGAAGATGTGGGAGTTTGCTCTGAGCACCAATGAAGATGCGGAAAGCTTGTGCCCAGAGCAGATAGTTTGTACCATTCAATTTAATTATAGTTCCCAAGACTATCTTGGGCGCAGAGGTCTTACCAGTAACAACAAAAGGAGTAATAGATGAGGAGATTTCCGACATCGAAGTAGTAGTCATTTTTTGCGCAACAATAGTAGACAGATAGTAGTTAAATAAGCAGGGCAGTAGTAGAGATCCGTTCTTGAAACATAAACTAAGAGCAGATCAGGAGCAGGATGATGATATTTTAGCCGGACATATACCAAATCTGAAAAACATAAGAGGCAGAGTAGTAGATAGTCACGTCCTCACGTCGCAGAGGCGATATCACCTGAGGGAGAGAGCCCTGACTTTTGTTTGCACAAAGGCTCAAGTCAATCTCTATATTCTCGTTTCTCGAAGGAAACAAGAATAGAAGTGAAAGATCTCAAAAAGGTGAGATAGACACTCGTCTTCTCATCAGTTCTATGACTGAAATATCGAGGGATACAATCTTCCTCTCATCAATTCGAGGACTGAAATATCGAGAGAATAGTCAACACTGCAATAACAGCGGCAACAACAAGCAACAAACAAAAGCTGGCAGCGGCTAGGGCAGGGGCGTCAGCTAGGAGGTGTGTAGGGGCAGCAGGTGGTGGGGGCGGCAGCAGGTAGGGTGGTGGCAGGTAGGAGCGGCAGCTAGGGCGGGTGGTGGCGGTGGCTAGGGCAGGTGGAGGCGACGGCTAGGGCAGGAGCGGCGGCTAAGGCAGGTGAGGGCGGCGGCAAGGGCAGGTGCGGGAGGGCGGTTAGGGTAGGTGCTCTGATACCATGTAGAAAGAGAAAAATAGAAAGCAAACCCTAGAATACTTATTTATTGAGATAATAAGAGAGATATATATAGCCATACAAATAGGATTAAGGTTAACGGATAACAGCCCATTAACCCAATACTCAATACTTAATTTAACAGGTATATGGGAATGCATGGCACCAGCTATATTACAAAGCATACATAGCTAGTGTCTATTGGAAGCCCTAATTTCCAAAGGAAATTTAGTTGGTTAAAGCCCAAAGTTTTCTTCAAAAGGCTTTGGATTATTGTTTAGGCTAGTATAGGTTTCTACAGACAGGAGTAGTTTTTTATGAGAATGAAACTAATAGACAAATAGAAATAAAACTAATAGACAAATAGAAATTTGAAGTGTTAATGAAGCTGGCTAAAAGGGGACAAATCAATTTCAGAAAAATTATTGTTCCACTGCAGGAATACCTTTTCAACAATATTCATCCTTTGTTTTTTTCTTATTTAACTTCAAAACATCAAGCTCACCAAGGAAAATGGTCGTGATCATCATTGCATTAGGTACCCACCTCCAACACCCAAAATGAGGCCCAAGATTAGGATCTAAGACATTGGGGATTGTGTCTATCCAAATGATTTACCCTTCCCTTCATTTTTTTTCATTTCTTGGTTCTCCTTGTGTGGGTGTGGTGCGAGTTTTTTTTTAGTGGGGGTGGGGGTGGGACCCGAGGGGGTAGTTACCTTGAAGACCTGAACGCTTTGGTATCTTGTGGGTACATTTTCGTAGCTCTTCACAGTGCACATGAGATTGGAACAAAAATATCAGGGGGTAGACAAGAAGCAACTAAAATATCAAAGGAAAAGGCATGAGAGGAAGGACATTACTGGATTAACTGGGAATCACAAACATTTATTGGAATTGAATTCACTCATCGCGTGAATGAATTACAAATGACTCATTCAATAGAGAAAACATAAATTCCTTAAAACCTAACCAATAGCTTGAACCACATTGACAAATTAGAATTCATACATTCTGATTCATGGTAACCAAATGGACTTTTATGACATTTTATCTCTCCTTAACTTACGGGCATTCATTAAAATAAGTTGTCACTTCTATTTTCTCAAGTTCAAAAGTAAAGAACGGTTAAGGTCAATTTTGTCACTATAACAAATGAAGGTTTATTTTTTAATAAATTCCCATTCATATTTATAAATTCCTAAAGAAGGTAAGATGCTTCTACAGATTCCACAGAAAAAACACACTGCTTATCAATCTAAATGTAAAGGTCTAAAATCTAAATTATCGCTTTCAATGATTTGGTTTATCTTGTTAATTTGAATAACTAGTTCAATTATTCAATTCCATTTGTTCCATAGATTGTTTCAGTTTCCCTATGTATTAGGACTCCGCTAATATCTTTTGGCTAGATTATAAGTTTGAATCAAATCAATGTAGGACATCTTTTGGCAAAACAAATGAAAGAACAACTTACGCAAGATCGCCTCCGATGAGGAGCAAGTCTCCACGTGGAAGGCTATCCATGAAACCATTTAGTTTAACCTGAATAGAAGGCTGAGCCAGCAGTCGGGCCACTGCATAGGATGAATTTCCTCCATCACCAGTATCTGCAATGAAATCAAACCAAAGATCCTGTTTTTTCTTATAATGGTCAAACAAAAGATCATCATGTTTGCCCTCATTGGGAAGCTTCTGCATTGCAGCCTGTTGCAGCACAAGCAGATTAAGAAAAAAAGAATCTGTAAGCCCAAATAATATATACATGATAAACAAATATAAGTTTAGGAAAAGGAAAATTCTAATCGCGACATGTAAAGAAAGGAAGGAAACAGATAGATAAAGACTTCTGCTTTAAACACCTACATATTATATCTAGAAACTCGATTGACACACTAATGATTTTTCTTTTCCTTTTCTTCTTCTTCTTTTTGGGTTGTTTTTATTTTATTTTTATTTTTTTTGGGGTGGGGGGGGTGGGGGAGGGGGGGTTGTGAACGAAAGTTTACACGCAGTGGGCCGCACAAAGAAACAACATTAATTGAAATAAAGATAAGGATAACTTATGAATAAGATCAATGAACCTTGTTGTTATAATGAATAAAGCTAAAGTAACAATTGACTGAAGCTGGAATATTTAAGCATTGTTCAAAAGGAATATAGTAGCATTAACAAACATAAGTGTCCAGAAAATTCAAGCTTACCTGCATCATACGCATATCGAAACGGCCAACAAAGAGTGTCACAGATACTAGGACATCAAATGCTGTCTTAAATAAATCCGCTGACGTCCTGAATAAAAGGCCAATTCAGGCCATAACCATCAATTAATCTTCAGATCCACATGAGACATTTCAAAAGAGAAGAAAACTAGAAATAGCATACCCTGAATACCAAGGAACCATATCCAGAAAATCAGGTTTCATTGGCTTCTTGAACTTGTCAGATTCTGCTAGCGTTGAAGGGTGGGTTAGAGCCCATCTGCCAGATTCAGAAAATGCATACTAGAAAAAGTTAATGCTGGCTGTAAAGTAATATTGTGTGCCATATACATCTTAAGGTTTAGCATAATTATCATCTTCAAAACTAAAATTTTTCCTGAATTTTTTTCCACCTAATCTCGCTCATTAACAAGATTAAGCTATTATTGTTGACAAGCCAGTCTCATTCACGTGACCTGAGCCTGGATATAAATTATATAGTGGGAAAGGTCTGAGTCCTATTAAAAAGAAGAAGAGTGAGAAAGGAGGTAAAAGTGGATATACTAGTCTACATCTAGCAATTATGAAGGTTCATACTCTGTCATATGAAATGTCCTGGACAAAATTCAAAAACGATGGCCAAATTTCCAATACTTATTAAGTATAGAAGGGAACTCTATCACATAAATTAGTATCAGATGATATCACTTACCCAGTAGACCGCTCCACCACATAATTAGCCATATAAAGGCCAATAATGGTTGCCCATAATGAATACAATGGGGATATTTCATCTGAGGGCCCAGCACATGATCCAGTACAGACTAACTGAGAAAGTTAACAATTAGAACAGTGAACAGCAGCTGAATGCATGTTCGAATGGCTCCATAAACTCAAAGATAGGTCATTGAACTTAGAATGGCAGTACCCTACCTCTCCATAAATTACCCATTTAGATAAAAGAGGGTAATCACTGGCAGATCCAACTGGAGCAAACCAAGATGAGCAAACCTGATCTTTGAACTGATGCAAATGGAGAAATTTTGATGTCCAGATGTTTCCATCTTCTTGATTCCAAAATGGAAAATTTTCTTGACTAATTTTTTTCCTTTCAGAAGATTTCTCACGCAGAACAGCACGATTACCACAATGGGTGTAAAAAACACAGCATGCTATACTTATGACCTGTTTGAGGCAGATGGGCGACATCAATCATGAACTCTGCGAAATTCTGAAAAGAGAGATGCATGATTTGACTTATTTGCAGCTCAAATTAAGGTGATCACTTACTGCACAATTTTGTAGGAGAGTAAAAATCTCTGGTCTCCTTCCAGCCACTCGAGCAACAAGCCCAATGTACCAAAGTCCAAGAAATATTAGATGGAAAACAATAAGAAAAATGATTGATGAAATATATATTGTAAGAAATAGAGAAAGATTCATTCTCATATCCACTCCCATTGACTGAAAACTAGGAAGATGGTAGAGAGCTGCTATGAAAATCCAAGCAATATACCTGCAATAGGGTCAATTTACAAAGATAACGTTATATATTCCTTAAGAACCCTCGTATGAAGATAAATATTTGCATAAGAATGACAATAATCTATAAAAACTATAGAGGATATTTCCATGTTTGGTGAAAGAAATATGCATTGATAAATAGTAAAAGGACTAGTATACATACCAACGGCTAAAATTTGAATAACTTGGTTTAATTGTATTCCCGATGAATGGTGATGAAAAGAAATAGAAAAAACCAATTAAACAGAGGTACATGGACCACCATTTAATATTGCTGTCCAGCTTATGTATGAGCGTGTGCATGTTATCGGATGAGATGAAGAATAGACACCCCACTATTACCGCAGTAAGAAAATGTCTTGAATGCTCATGAGGATAAGGGTATGAGTGTGTCAGAATTGTCCTGACCCTCTCCATTTTGAGGGTCTCAAGAAATGGACTGCCATGTTGCTTGTCTGCGCCCATGGGAACAACTTTCAGCAATTTGAATTACTTTAAGCACTTCATAAGTTTACCACTGATCAGAAATTCAAGAGTGCTCCACAAACCAGGGCAAGTCTGCTTGTGGGTTGCTCTGCAGGAAACACAGTCACATCAATGTTACGATAAACCAAGTAGGCTTAAAATGAGGGAAAACTTCATAATTAATATCCACACGGTAAACTAGCAATATATAAAAAATAGAGGAGAGAATTCAAAATGATAGTATCTTAATATTGACCAATATAAGGAGAATCTTATAGTATAGATAATGAGTTCGAATGATTTTATTGACAGGGCCACAAAATGATCACTTTGAACATAACTTCAACAGAAGTCTTCTCAGATGAGTTCCATTAACAGTGGCAGTTAAATCAGATTATCTAATAAATTTATCATGTCTAATTATTGACAAAAAGCTTTCCAGTTAACATAATGTGCAAGCTCAAAATATATAGAACTGCCCACCTCTTCACATCAACTGATAACATGTGGTAGCTTCAATAAGTGCCACAAATTCTGATATTAATTAGAAAATATTCTAGCTTTACACTTAGTCTACGTTTTTAGAAATTAAATGAAATAAGAACAGTGTGCCACTTTAGCAGGCAAGTAATTTCAGGTACACCAAACAAGAACATATACAGACCTCCAATCGCATGTATCAGGATTCAGAAGGAGGTAGTCAACAAATTTAAATTCTGTCCTGGAGATTCTGAAAATAGCCTATACAAGCAAATAAGAATTGTTCATGCAAGTAATGATATTTTACTGTTATGATAGACAACTCCATGACTATGAATATAAGGATCTTTTGCAGGTTTATAATAGAGAATCTAGATAACTAAATGGAGATGTGGATGTTGGGTTTAGGCAAAAAAAATAACACACGAAAGAGTTGTGGAACATAGCTGATGACGAAGTTTCCGTCACTGGGCTGAAATGCATGGTTAACTTGGCTCCAGAGGGTATATATGCTTCAAAGTTGAATTAGTAAAATCTTCTAGAAAGCCCTAAAGGTTGGTTGACTAAAGAAAACGTCTAGGGTTCTTTTGGCCTCTATAATAATAGGAAGGATAGGAAAAACCACATTAATCGATTCTTTTTCTTTTCTTTACTATAACTTAAGAGATGAAACTCGTTACATTTTCAGTCGCTGCACCATATCAGGAAACATTTTAGGCAGCTACTAAAAAGCACAAAGCAGGTTCCCCTGCAAGCATCTGCCTAGTTTCCACCTCCTTGCCTAATATCCAACTATCTCTAAACTATCTTATACTTGTCTGATATCTAACTTTTATTTGCATCTGTTGCATATCACACCTAGGCAGCTCTCACAAGGCGCAAAGCAGGTTCCCTGCAAACATCCATCTATTTTCCGACCTCCTTGTCCAATTCCAACTATCTCTATAACTCCCGATATCTTATTTTTATTTGCATCTGTTGCTTGTTATGCTGCAGTTCCTGTTCTAGGTGGGTGGGGGGGGGGGCGGGTGCATCTTACTGCTTACTTGATTTCCTACAAACCCCAGATTCGTATCTGAATTATATAACTGATCTCTTCACATATAAGACCGCTTTATATAGTTACTTATCTAATAGAATTTATCCCAAAATCATGAATGCCGAGAAACTGCTTGAAATATTAAGTTACAAATGAAAGGCAAGACTAAACTTGTATATGTAAATGTTGGTGCCTTGGAGGCCTGTAAATAAAGATCCAGATTTTTTGTGACACATAAATAACAAAAAAGATGAACTAGGTAGTGTTAATTACATACGTTAATATTAATGGTCAAGATGACAATAAGCAAAGTTAGGTTAATATTACGAACAGAAGACTAAAAAATCGCTAATTAAATTTAAGTGGTCATTAGAAAGTTAAATAGGATGTGATTTCGGTTAGTGCGGAAGAAAAGCAAATGGCACCCAGAAGATATCACCAGAAGAAAGGCGAAATCACATACTTTGATTGGTTTCATCTCCACAACAAAAAAAAAAATCTTTTGATTGGCTAGCTTAAATTGTAACCACTATACACAGTACTATAGTGACTATACAGAGGTATCAGTTGCCGCCTTCAGGGCAAATTTTGGCTCAGAGTCGATGAATCTCACCATTTCAGCATTTTCATGGATGAGACTCCAAATTCCACTGGGTACTGGACTACAATTTACACTTGGGGCATGCCAATTTTGCGGTCGGATGTAATTTTTACCTTGTACGTCGGAAGGTGAACGCACGCCCCAGCAATCAAAGTTTACGGTCTCCAAATATACAACAAAACATCAGTAAGAATCACTTATATGGGGATCTGGCGGTATGAGAGTTGTCGCTGAAGTTGGTGAACCAACCATCAAAAGGCATGAAGATTTAATCAGCGACTCGTAAAACACCATAAAAATGCATTAAATTTTTCGAAAAAGCTCATCTGGGTTCATTGCATTTCTCGAATCTCATAATCCTTCTAACCACTTCATAAAAATTTCAGCAGTGCGATATACCAAAATCAAACAAACCCACGTACATTTCAGGTTGGCATTATAAAAAAAAAGAATTTAGAACAAAAAGAAATTGAGTGAGTGAGGAGCGTACCAGATTGGGGAGTAGGGTTTGAACGAATTAGAGGGAGTTTTATTATTTTAGGATTTTATTTTGGTAAGAAAAAGGGGTAGTGAGAAGAAACGTAGCCGGGAGATAGGGCGAGGCCCGCTTCCTGTTTTTATTTATTTATTTATGTATTTATTTTTATTAAGCATCTGCGAATGTTGGGAGGGAACTGAAAGAGGCATATTCGCCGAAGCACGCGCAAAGCCACGTGCTTTCCCCTCCGTACAGCTTTCTTCACTTTTTTATTGGGCAGATTGTAGATAAAACCCTATTTTTATAAACAATTTAATTATATTTTCTACAGTGTTTTAAAACGAGTTAATTTCAAAAAAAAAAAAAAAAAAACCTTAACTTGGTGGTGTTGGAGATAACCCTCCACTATTTTAAATGAAGGAAACCCCTGAACTTGGGGGTGTCAAAAACCCCTCAATTTAAGGGAGTGTTTGGCAACCGTGTCATTTTTTTCGTTTCTGTTTTTATTTTTAACAAAAACAATAAAACACGTTTGGCAACCGGGGAGTTTTTTTTAACTTGATCTTTTACAAAATTCAAAAAATAAACATTTTTCTCAAAACACAAAAAATGTGTTTGGAGATCCCATTTTTTCATCTAAGCTGCCGCCGCCCGCTCTATTTTTATAAACAATTTAATTATATTTTCCATAGTATTTTAAAACAAGTTAATTTCAAAAAAAACCTTAACTTTGTGGTGTTGGAGGTAACCCTCCACTATTTTAAATGAAGGAAGTGTCAAAACCCCCTCAATTCAATTTATTACCACCATATATGCCCTTCAAGAAGAACTCGGATGTGACAGAAGAGGGGATAATGTTGAATGCAAATGAAAAATATTTAAATGGATGATTTTACAAAACCTCCTAAATTTTGGAGGTGTTGCACATACCCAGCAAACTTTGTGTATCTTACATCACCCCTAATCTTTTAGGGTGTCTCACAAAACTACCCTGAACTTTGAACTTTTCTCACTGTCCCCCCTCCCCACATGTAATTTATAAATAACTAAAATTTTCTTCAGAAGAAAAGATCCAAGAGTTAGGAGAGGGTATATATTGCCTGTAAATGACGAGTGGTAAAGTTTACGAATTTTTTTTTCTTCCAAACATATTTTAGTTATTTAGAACTTACATATAGAGAGGGCTAGGTGAGATAAGGTAAAGTTCGGGGCTGTGAGACACACCCAAAATTCAGGGGGGTTATGACCAACAAAGTCCAGGGGAGGTCATGTGTAACATCCCCCAAAGTTCCGGGGGGTTATGTGAAATTAACCCAAAGTAAGTTCAGATTTTTTTTTTCTCTCTCGATAACTTTTTTTGTTATTTATCAAATTACAATAAAGAGGTCCGGTAATAAAAGTTCAATGTTCAGGGGGCATTTACGTAAGACACTCCAAAGTTTAAGAGAGCTTTGTAGAATAAAAAAAGTTCAAGGGGGTTCTCTGCAACATTCCCAAAGTTTATGGGAGTTTTCTAGGAATTGAATTAGTTGAGGGGGTCATCTCCAGCCACCCCAAATGTAGGAGTTGCAGAAATTAACCCTTAGACCATCTCCAACCCATTGCACCAAAATGGTGTAATTTTTACATCAAAATGGTGCAAAAATCACATCAAACAGTAATACATCTCCAACCAATTGCACTATTTTTTGCACCCAAAAAAATATTCTTAGAATATTCTCAATTTATTTCCTTTTATCTATTTTTATATTAATTAAGAGGTAAAAATAAATAATTAAAAAATTTTAAAAAATGAACATTAATGAAACGGATGAACAGTGTAACGTCATATTTAGTGCAGCACTATTCAACTGTATCAAAATGACGCAGAAAATAATACTAGATTAGAGAATGAACAGTGTAACAAAAAAACATTGTTTGCACCATGCTGGGTTGGAGATGCCCTTACTGCCGCTGCCCCACCGCCAACAGCGAGCGAGAAAATGGACCGACCTCCTCACAAGCCCAGTCCTTGTGCCAATGTGCTTCGCGCGTTCTCGTTGCACAGCCCAACTCCTCCTCTTCTCTCCTCCTCCTCGCCAAAATCTCTCGATAAGATCAAAACTTCATTCCGTCCGAAATCGGTCAAAAATGAGCCCTTGAGATACTTTATTCTCAAATGCTGAGGCTATTGGCAGGGATTTTTTTTAATCCAATCTTTTGGGCTAGCGGACTATGGATTATTTAAATTAGGCAAGGCAATGATAAGTGCATTAATTTTGTTCTGGTGCTTTGTCGCGGCAATAATGAAAATGCAGTGGTTTTTCGGAAACTTGAGCTGGATTGTGGAGATCAGCGAAGATTACGTAGCACTGAAGTCCTGCACTGGTGAGAATATGGAAGCGATTCTTGCAATGTTGCTGAATGTTGGCAGGTATGGTTGCTCCGTTGTTATGAATCGCGAGATTTTGATATTTTTTTAATCATACTAGTGTTGGCCGTATTTTAACTTACCATGTTCTTTTATGTATATTGGT